>PVIU01004292.1:17342-91564 GCA_004026605.1 Ondatra zibethicus
TCCCTCCCTCCCTCCCTCCTTCCCTCCCTCCTTTTCTCCTTGACAGTCTTGATCTGTAGCCCAGCTAACCTCCAACTGCTGATCTTCCTGCCTCAGCCTGCTTAGTTCTGCCACACCTAGCAAGGGCGATGAGATTCTAAAAATACAGGTCACAATTGGAAAGCTCATACTGAATTTATCTAGCAGATGTATTTAATTTGTTCTTACTTTGTTTTAAAAAGTAATCTTTCCCTCAAAAGTCCAGATTTCCAAATGTTTTTTGAAAAATCAGAACATTGGGCAATACCATCCTTGAACTTCCTCTTTTATTCAGCCTTGGTGCTTAACTTCTTTTAAAAAGGTATATGGGTGGGTGTGATTGCACACACCTGTAATCCTAGCACCAGAGAGGCAGAGGCAGATGAGTTCCTGTGAGTTAGAGGCCAGCCTGATTTACGTAGTGATCCAGGCTAACCAAGGATACATAATGAGACTATGTCTTAAAAAAAAAGGGGGGGGGGAGTAGATGACTGGATGAGGAGGAACATGCTTCTGTGACTCTGACATTTTTGAGGAGGTGACAGGAAGACCGAGGGCAGCTTCAATACGCAGCAAGTTTTGGCCATCCTAGAGACTGTGAGACATAGACTTAAACAGCAAGAAGCAAATGAAAAACCTCCAAAAATCATAAATAAATAGAGTATGTGCTCTCCAGTTTGCCATTTCCCTGCTGGTCCACGCATCGCATATAGGGTCTTCTTTGTTCATTTGACCTTTTCCATCCCTGATTTAAGATTGACAGAACATGGTAACTGGATGAGTAGCTGGGGTGGTGTTGGGAGTTGGCTAGGGGCACATGAAAGGTAAGGAGAAGCCAGGGTGACTCAGGATCTGGTAGGTAGGTGGACTAGGTTGAGGGAGGTAGCTGTCATGTGAGGCAGGGTTTTGTGAAGCACTGTATTAAAATGCTTTAAAATTATTTTTTAAAGTTCCTTTATTATTATTTTTGTGTATAATGGGGGTCTCTTGTAGACCAATCTGGTTTCAAAGTCTTATGTGGCCGAGGATGTCCTGGAACACCTGGTCTTTGTCCCTGTCTCTCCCAAGTCTGTGATGACAGGCCCTATGACTTTATAATAACCTTTTGGGGAGGGCATTTTTTTTGTTAGATGGGGGAACATGAATAAGTATAGTTTGTGAACTTAGAAATTAAAACAAAATTAATTGTTCTAAAGAATGCTCAAACCTATAATCTGGGCACATGCCTATCATCTCAGCACTTTGAGGCTGAAACTGGCTAAATTAGCAAGAATTTGAGGCCAGCCTAGGATACATAGCAAGACCTTGTCTCAAAAGAACAAAAAGAAACAAAACACCAACTATCATTTGTAAATGAGTTGTCCTCTGTTAAAGACAGTTTCTGTAATTTCAAAGACTAGGATGCTTCCTGAACCTCAGTAGAAATGTATGAGAAACTATTGATCTTTTGATTTTTGATTACTGCGACTGCAGACTGCCTGCAGTATCATCTTAGATGTAAATATAGCAATACCTAGATGTCAACTGTTACTCAAGAATAACTCATCATCAGTGGGACCTTAGTTGCCTTGATGAGATTATTCCTAGTATGTGCATTAATAAGCCTTGGAAATACTCTAGGGGTTTTAGATAAACAGTTGCCAGGTGTGCTGATGCATACATGTAATTCCAGCACTCAGGAGGCTGAGGCTGGACTTCAAAACCACCCAGGCAGCATAGCAAGACCATGTCTCCAATTCACTCATTCCTTTTCCCTTCTTTTCTCTCTCTCTCTCTCTCTCTCTCTCCCTCCCTCCTTCCTTCCTTCCCTTTCAAATGTCTCTTGAAGAACTCTATTCTGCAAGTAGAAGAGAAAGGCGTCTTTCTGAAGGAGCAGAAGGAGGGTGGGTAGGGAAGTTCTATTGGTCAGGAGAGAGGTTCAGCAGGAGCAGGAGAAAGTTCCTCGTCTTCAGGTGCTGTGTGTAGGAAACACCCAAGGCCCTTCCTTCCACTTGTAATGCAGTGGACTGAGATTTGACACCAGGTGGTTGGATCTAGAGTTTGTGTTCTTCACAATATGCTGCCTCTTAAACCTAGGAATGAAGTGTAAGCTATTCCTTGTTCGTGCTAGCTGTGTTTTGTACAAGGGATGTAAGATTGGAATAATAACCTTTAGTAATATGCTTAGTTGGATATGTGTCTGGTGGTTTGCAGATGAGAAGATGTGTGGAGGAAGCCAAGGTGGCACAGGTGGGGCATATTGCTAGCTGTGCATATTCCAGGACATTCAGTGAATACCTGAACCCTGAGGTAACACAACTTTGTCATGTAATTTTCTGCAGAGACAAGCAAACCTATGGCAAAGTTTCATTTGTAATTTAGATATAGCAAGGGGTTGATAACAGTAGTATACGCTAGTAAAAGTTCCAATAACATGGCTTCTCTTGATCTCTGTCAAAATACTCACTCTAGCCTTCTTGTGATCACATGACACACAGTGCCTAGTGGTGAGCTGAGTGACATAGGAATTGGAGTATGATTTTTGAATATAAACAATGTGATCCCACAGTACTTGATCCCTAAACCTTGGCCCCTACCAAATGACTAATGGGAGGTAGTCTGTATGGTGTGGATGTACAGACTAAAGGGAGAGTCCACATCCCTACTTCATTGGGCAGGAACAGGATCATTGACACTCTGAACAGCATTAAATTTTAAAACTTATGCATTGTTTATTTCTGGAGTTTTCCATTTAATTTCCTGTGGTTGACTGAAGACACAGAAAGTGAAGCTGGATAAAAAGGGACGTTTTGCTCACAGCTCTGAGAATGAAGATACTTTTATTAAATAGTTTGGGACTAATTAAGTAAAAAGTGTGCACATTTTATTGTGTGGTCCTTAACAGACAATCCAGTCGCTCTAGCTTTTCTCGTCTTTGAAATTTGATAGTTCTTACGTCAGGATCATTTTCAAAGTTGAATGAGTTAATATTTGCCAAGTGCCTATTTAGTGTTAAGTATATGAAAACTGAAACCTGCCATTTACGTTTCCCTGCATGTAACATACAAACACATCCTACTCATCTCACCCTGAGGTTATACCAAGTAACATTTATGTACTACCAGACGTAGCTTTCTTCTGTGGGTGCTAGGAATCGAACTCAGGTCCTTGTGTGCTTTATAAGATGAAGTATCTTCTCTAGGGCAGATAATAAATTGAGGCATGTGCCACATTTCTTTACTCTCAGAGGGTCTCAGTAAGAGCCCAGCTTGAAGAACATGATGCCTTTTCTCAAACACCCGGGATCCAAGGTCCCAATCTACACAGAAACCTTGGTGTTTTTTGTCAACTTGACACAAAACTAGAGTCATCCAGGAAGAGGGAAGCTCAGATGGGAAAATGGCTCCATCTGATTGGCCTGTAGGTAAAAGTTTCTGGGGCATTTTCTTGATTAATGATGGATGTGAAAGGGCCCAGCCCATCTCCCAAGTGCTGGGATTGTAGGCATATGTCAGATCATCCTATGGTTCTGTGGTCTTTTTCAGATTTCTTCCTGTTTTTATATACATAATCCAACAGGCAGAATAAGTATTTTTTCCTCAAATACGACTCTCTTATGCAAGAATCTACAGGGGCCTATTGTATTTATCATATGCTCGATACGCCATTCCTCAATAAGTATTTCTGTTCCCTCACTGAGGTGGGCCTGTTCGTCATCATGGCTCGTACATCTTTCCCTGGCTGTATTCTCCAGTCTGCTCTGACTTGTTAGCAGATAAAAATGACAGTGCTCCCTGAAGTGAGATCTCATTACTGTTTGAGTCATGTTGTCTGTGGGTGTAGTTCTTAGAGCCTCATAGCCACAAAGACACTGCAAGAAACTTTGTTTAGGGTTCATACTCCCCACCAAACGCATGTGAAGTTTACAGTTAGTATTTTTGTTTTTTGATTGTGGCACAGTGCTTTCTTGCATTTAGTAGGCTTTTAATGGGTACTTGATGTTTATTAAAACTATGTTTGCCTTTTGCTTACAATGTGATGTTTGGAGTTACCTCCAGGAGGTGTCTTTGTAGGCCACTAAGTTCTTGTTAGCGTCTTTTCCTTCAGTCATGAATCAAATTTGCACTGAGATTGCCTTCAGAAGGATTTGTTAAAAAGCAGGTCCTGAACCTGGTGTGGTGGCACATGCCTTTAATCTCTACACTTTGGCAGCAGAGGCAGGTGGATCTCTGAGTTCAAAGCCAGCCTGGTCTACAGAGTTCCAGGACAGCCACAGATAAACAGAGGAATCCTTTCTCAAAAAAAAAAAAAACCAAACAAACAAAAAACAACAAAACAAAACAAACCCAAAAAACAAGTAAACAAGTAAATAAAAAGGGCAGATTGCCTGGTCCCACTCTTGGGGCCTTGATGCTATGGATCTGGCTATGTGTCCAGTTTGAGACCCACACTTTGAGAACTACCTGCATCAAAGAAATATTCAGTTATATCACAAGAAATGGATGTGAAGGAGACATCATCTTACTCTAGTATGTATACATTAGCTCTCAAACATCAAGTAACTGTGATTTTTCTTTTCTTCCTCTTTTCCTTTGTGGTATTGAAGGTCAAATCCAGAGATTTGTCCATACTAGCAAGTGCTCTGCTGCTGAGGTCTTTTTTGTTGGAGGTAGCATCTGCTGTGTAGCCCAGGTGGGCCTTTTACTAGATATCTTTCTGCCTCTTCCTCCCAAGTACTGAGAATGTGTTAGCAGGCTTCAGCTTGTCTCATCTCTAGCTGGGAAAGATAGCTGATAAAGTACATGAAGACCTGAGTTAAGATTCCTAGCTCTCATACAAGAAAGCTAGGCTTGGTGGGGCCATGCTTTAAACCCAGTATTGAGACAGAGATAGATGGGTCCCTGGGGCTCACTAGCTAACCATCCTAGCCTAGGCAGTGAGCCAGGTTCCTTTATGAGACTGTCTCAACAGAAAGGTGAATGACTTCTGAGGCATAGCACCAGAGGGTGACCTCTGGCCTTCACACTTCTGCTTATAATACATTTTAGAAAAGACAGTGACATCCATCATCCTTGTTGTATTCTCTTGATTAGAAGTAAGCCACAGGTTCTACCCTTAAGGAAGCAGAATGACCCATCAATGAGATACAAGGGTGTGACTCATTGGGAATCACCTTGAGATGTGTGTACCATACATTGGGAGAGAAAAATCTATATTGGGAGAGCTTGTAATTTTAGTGCATTGAATTTAGGACAGTGATTTTCAACCTCCCTAAGGCTGTGACCTTTTAATACAGTTCCTCATGTGGTGACCCCCCACCATAAAATTATGTCATTGCCTCTTCATAACTGTAATTTTGCTACTGTTATGAATTGTAATATAAATATCTGATATACAAGATATCTGATATGTGACCCCTGTGAAAGGGATGTGACTCCAAGATTGAGAACCACTGATGGTTTATGTCTCTGTCAAGACAGCATAGTTAGGCTCACACAGCAAAGCGGTCAGTTTCACTGGAGTGTTCTAAGATGACTAATCTTATTGAACTCAGGATGTATGACTTAGACCTTCCCATTTATCAGCTGTGCTGATCTGGTTTTACAGCCTCTTTATCTGTAAGATGGGAGACTGATAGTCCTCATGTTAGTTTCCTTTCCTGTTGCTAGGATAAAATACTCTTGACAAAAACAACTTAAAGGACAAAGGACTTACTCCACCTCACAGTGATAGCAGGGAAGCCAAGGCAGCAGGGGTTGGAAGTAGCTGTGCACATCAGATCCAGGACTGGAAGAAGAGGGATGGATGCTGTTGCTGCTCAGCTGGTGCTCTCCAGTCTACAGTCCAGGGTTCCTTGCTCAGGGAGTGGCCAATGATTGAGAGGACTTTTCCCATCTTAGTTAACATGCTCCCCACTTGCTCAGAGGCCCATCTTCCAGGCGATTCTAGAGTCTGTCAAGTGGCAATTAACATTGTCGTGTATACTTTATAATATTAAGTAAGGGAACCAATAAAATTGTCCTTTGGACACAAAACAATACAAATACAATATGGTACTGTTAATAGGGCACCAGTAAAGCGACCTTTCCATAATGATGTTAAAACATTGCTAGCGAGGGGACTGGAAAGATGGCTGAGTGGTTAAGGGCAGAGGATTCAGATACAGTTCCAAGCATCCATTTGGTTGTCTCATAACCACATGTAACTCCAATTCCAGGGGATCCAATGCCCTCTTCTGCCTCTACCGGCACCTGAACCACGTGATGCACATACACACAACAGAGCACCTGTACCATGTGGTACACACACCGGAGCACCCGCACCACATGGTTCTCATACACACACTGGAGCACCCGCACCACGTGGTCTTCATTCACACACACAGGAGCGCACACACCATGTGGTGCACATACACATACCGGAGCACCCGCACCACGTGGTGCACGTACACACACTGGAGCACCCGTATCATGTGGTGCACATACACACACTGGAGCACCCATACCACGTGGTCCTCATACACACACGGAGCACCCGCACCATGTGGTGCACATACACACACGGAGCACCCGCACCATGTGGTGCACATACACACACTGGAGCACCCGTACCACGTGGTGCACATACACACACTGGAGCACCCGTACCACGTGGTGCACATACACACACGGAGCACCCGCACCATGTGGTGCACATACACATACCGGAGCACCCGCACCATGTGGTGCACATACACACACTGGAGCACCCGTACCACGTGGTGCACATACACACACTGGAGCACCCGTACCACGTGGTGCACATACACACACTGGAGCACCCGTACCACGTGGTGCACATACACACACTGGAGCACCCGTACCACGTGGTCCTCATACACACACTGGAGCACCCGTACCATATGGTGCACATACACACACTGGAGCACCCGCACCACGTGGTGCACATACACATGCTGGAGCACCCGTACCATGTGGTGCACATACACACACCGGAGCACCCGTACCACGTGGTGCACATACACACACCGGAGCACCCACATCTGATGCAGGTGTTGGGATCCAAACTCTTGTCCTCTGCTAGAGTAGTACATGCTCTTAACCACTGAGTCATCTCTCTAGCTCATGGCCCATGGCTTCCTTTTTGAACTTCAGATAATTTGTGGACTCTGTAGAAACATTCTCTTTTAGGTCTGGTTTATTTTACTTGATGCTGTGTGTGTACACTGACTACCTTCTCACCTTCTAGGGCACAGTTGATCTGACTTTGACTAAGTAATGGGGGGTAGGTCACATTTTCATTGGTTTTCTAGTGATGCCATGGGAATTGTTGTGCAGTAGGTGGCCTTAGACAACATAAATTTATTTTCTCATAGTTCTAGAGGCTAGAAAACCAAGGTCCTGGAAGGGTCACACTGTCTCTAAAATGCTAGGGGAGAATCCCTCTTCCTCAGCCTCTGATGGCTCTTGGTATTTCTTGGTGTGTGGCAACATTTCCAGTCTTGGCTCTTTTCCCATAAGGCCTCCTTCCTGTCTGCTCTGCTGCCCTCTCCGTAGCACAGTTTATATTGTTCATCGTTTATCTTATCTTGCCTAATGATGTGTACTTGTTCTTCCATGCACCCTATCTCATATTAGATATGGACTCCATGAGCTCACCAAACACTAGTTTTCTTATTCTCCTGTCAGTGGTGTGGCACAGCCTCTGTCAGGGAGCACGGGTAGTCATGAATATTGTAGTCTGTGGAGGAGGGAAGGGTGAATTCTGCTTCGTTTCCCAACTCACATTGAAATATAAGAAAAGCTTTTGATTTAGGCAAAACATTGCTTAGAATATTTGTGGATTTCACTCAGACTGTGAAAGTCTCTTACTGTAAGATAGGCATAACTGCTTTAGATGACATTACAGAGTTCTGTTTGCAAATAAAAATGATGAGATGTAATGTAATAGCCATCCTGGGGGAGTGGCCTAGAAGTTCTACTTCACCTGGCATTTTTTATTTTATTTTTGGTTTTTCGAGACAAGGTTTCTCTGTGGCTTTGGAACCTGTCCTGGAACTAGCTCTTGTAGACCAGGCTGGCCTTGAACTCACAGAGATCCGCCTGCCTCTGCCTCCCCAGTGCTGGGGTTAAAGGCGTGCGCCACCACTACCTGGCTCAATTGGCATTTTTATGAGACCTAAGGAATGGTGTTATTAGCATGACTAGATTTGCATGCTGAGAGTTTTGGAGGCACACTTAACTTTCTAGGGCAATTTAATCTGTATTTTTTTTTTTAAACTATCTGGGGAAGTGTAGAAAATGAGTTGACTCTAGCAAGATGAAGTGTTAAGATGGCCAGTGCAGTCTTATGCTTTGCTTCTGACAGCTAGTAGTAGGGTAGATCAGGGTATGTGACAGTCCGAGAGGAGCCAGGTGACTTAAGGTGTCTGAAGCCTGTGGTGTGAGACTGTTGCCAGAGGACATGAAGTGTCTTAGGAGCCTGCCTTGCTGAGGACCAGAGGCTTCCAGTCATGTTCCTTTCCATCTCAGTGCCACTTCAGTTTCCTTTGCCCTTGGCCAACCGCTGTGTTGGATTAACAACAGGTTGGGCCGTCTGTAGCCGGGTCCTAGGTCTCTAAGCACCTGCTTTGGTGAGTGAAGTTTTAGTAGAACAAGGCCATGCTTATTTGTTTATGTATTTTGAGTGACTGCTTTTCTCTCAATGGTAGTATGGCATATTTGTTGCAGAGACCATTAATCCTCCAAGGCTTAAAGTGTTTCTTATTTGACTTTTAACTAAAAGCCGTCCAACCCTTGGTCTAGTGAACTGCACTTAGGAGGCAACAAGACCGAAGACGTTTGAAGAGGAGCCATAAAAGGCATATGTATGGGAACAGATGAAGGACAGGTTGTCGTGACAGGGAAGGCTATTGCCAGTTAGTTAAAGGCCTGTTATTTAGTCTCTCCTCTGCTTAACTTTGTAGAGCAAATTGAAACACAGGATTTAAATATGGGGTTGAGGATTTATTAGTGTATAGAAAAGCTGACTAGCATCAGACTGTCCTCTTTCAGGAAGGGCTAAGTTTTGTTTGGTTCTTGGTAACAGAAAACACTTAAAAAGCCAGGTGATTCAGACTGCTCAGCTGTGGATCAGACATGTTCTAGGTTAGGTCACCTTTGGGTAGTTCCCTTGGAAATAGTCTTAATCTGAGTCTGGTCTCTAATGCTTTTCCAGGCCCTGTAGACTGTGGAGCCAGAGTAAGCCAGATGTTATCTGGATGAGTTGGCTAAGTTCACATTCTCTGGGGTGTACCAAAAAATCCCAGTGCAAAGTCAAAGTGTATTTAACAGACATGAGCCAACATCTATGTCCAGTTCAGTTAACACCTTTAATAGTGTGTGCTGGTTTTTTCCTTGTGGTGAAGTATTGTCGTTCTTACTCCTCTTGACTCATGGAACTGCTAAGATTTGTTTAAATGGTGTGTGGCCTTAAGAAGCATGGGTGTAGGTGGAGAGCACCGAGTGTTGTGTAGGGCTGTTGTTTGCTGCCCTGGAATTGTACACTGATCTTCTTGCTATAGTATACTTGAGCTCACTGACCACTATTGAATATCAAATTAGAATTGTAGAGGGTAAAAAGGCCCTTTTGTGTTTATTTTATATTATTCTTAACTTAATCTGGGCTTCTGGAGTAGAGGTTTAAAGTGTCAGACTATAAAAAGAGGTTTCTCACACTGAAATGTTATCCATTAAAGACTTTCTTTGAGCTGGCAGTGGTGGCACACGCCTTAACCCTAGCACTCAGGAGGCAGAAGCAGGTGGATCTGTGAGTTTGAGTCTAACCTGGTCTACAGAGAGTTCCAGGACAGCCAGGGCTAGCTACATAGAGAAACCCTGTCTCAAAACAAAACAAAACAAAAAACCTTTTTCTTGGCTCTAATTGAAAATTGCTCTCTGTTCATGAACAAGGCTCTTTGACTGGATGGAGGTTTGGACACTGTGCCCATTAGATACTCGTGTTGTGCCTCAAACTATTTCCTTCTTACTTGAACTTCTTCCAGCCTTTGTCCTTTCCAGAAGATGGGCCTGAAATGGGTGCTTTTCCAGTTTTTCTGGCCTGGCTCCATCACATGGTCTGGGTACACTTTGTGAAGTGGAGGCCAGGACACTCCCACTGAGTCATCTGTGCGTGGAGTTGCAGATGCCTAGGCCTGGAGGCTTCAGGTGAGCTGTCAGTGCCGTCTTTCTGTGAGCTTCTCTTGTGGTGATGTCTGTTCTGCACTGTGTGGGTGAAAGCCTCATCACAGCACAGTTCGCTGAAAGTTTCAGTACGACTGCTTCAGTGGGTCTGTGAGAGTCTGGAGATAGCCCCGGAGCATGACTCTGGCCAGTACAAGCAAGCTGTGTCTTCTTACTCCATCATCTTCTTACTCCCTGTATCGAGTCTTACTCCATTTTGGTCATAATGGGCTAGAGAAGTGGAAAGATGTCACACAAAGAATCTGTTGAGTAGATGTTTGGGTTACTGATTAAGCCTGTGCTAACCATATTTAATCATTTTCAGTTTCTGCTTTGTTCATGTTTTAGTACTGGAGGCATTGAAAATATTAGCTGACCAGGTGTTGGTGGTGCACACCTTTAATCCTAGCCCTTTGGAGGCAGAGGCAGGTGGATCTCTGTGAGTTCGAGGCCAGCCTGGTCTATAGAACAAGTTCCAGGACAACCACGGTGGTTACAGAGAAACCCTGTTTCAAGAAGAAAAAGAAAAGAAAAAGAAGGAAAGAAAGAAAAGAAAATATAGGCTGTATAGTTGTAGTTAAACATTCTTTTTTTCCCCTCTTTTCTTTTTTTTTGGGGGGGGGGTTCAGGACAGAATTTCTCCATGTAGCCTTGGCTGTCCTGCAACTCGCTAGCCTCGAACTCACAGAGATCTGCCTGCCTCTACCTCCCGAGTGCCGGGATTAAAGGCCTGTGCCGCCATTGCCTGGCATTGTTAAACATTCTTGACTTTAAATGTGTTAAAAATCTTAGATACAACTTGATCTTGACTATATTAAGGTATTAATTATGTTAAGGTATTGGTTGTATTAACTATATTAAAAATATTAGCTATGACTGTTTACTGCTTATTTTATGTATCATCATCTTCATCATCTATGCCCCGGCAATGCTGAGCATGCATGGGCAGCCCTTTTATGGCAGTTCTCCCGTTGTTCCTATCCTGGGCAGATGCTTTTGTTATTGTCATACCCAAGGTTCCAGTCTTCCTTTATGCTCTCTGTCCAGCGTTTTTTGGGCCTTCCTCTTCATCTTATCCTGTGCACTCCTCCAAGCAGTACTATCTTTGGGTATCTGCCATCATTCATTCTCATAACATGGCCAAAGTATCTCAAGTGCCGTTCCTGTATCCTGTATTTTGCTTCCTTCTGTAGATGGAGATGTTTCTTAATGTCATTGTTGCGTAGCCTATATCTTCGTGTGATGCCTAGAATCCTCCTGAGACATGCCATCTCAAACATTTGACCACTGTTCTGAGGAGCATTTTATTGTCCAGGTTTCAGACCCCCAAACCCATTTTATGTATATGCTGAACTTATAGCCAGTGATTCCCAAACATTGGCTAGGTGATTATTATTATTATTATTTTGGGTTTTTTGAGACAGGGTTTCTCTGTAGCCTGTCCTGGAACTGGCTCTTGACCAGTCTGGCCTCAAACTCACAGATCTGCCCACCTCTGCCTCCCGAGTGCTGGGATTAAAGGCATACACCACCGCTGCCTAGCTTATTTATTTATTTTTTTTTTGAGATAGGGTTTCTCTGTGTAACAGCCCTGGCTGTCCTGGAACTTGCCATGTAGACCAGGCTGGCCTCGAACTCACAGAGATCTGCCTGCCTCTGCCTCCTGAGTAGTGGGATTAAAGGCATGTGCTATCGCCACCTGGTTGTGTGTTTGTATTTATATAGTTGTCATTTGAGTTTATTTTAAAAAATGTTATTTATTTATATTACATTTATTTATTTTGTGTGTCTGTGCATGTGGTTGCCGTGGCACATGTGTGGAGGTAAGAGAACAGTTTCCTGGAGCTAGTTCTCTCCTTCTACCATGTGATCTCTTGAATCATCTTGGGTTGTCAGTCTTGGCTGCAAATGCCTTTTCCTGCTGAGCCATCTTGTTGACGTTTTGGGGTCCATTTGAGATATGGTCTCACTGTATAGCCCATCATGATGATAAACTAACTCATCATCCTGCTTCAGTGGCAATGGGATTAAAGCTTGCATCCTTGCATCTCTCTATCTGACTCTTCTAGTTTTATATCTTTTCTTCTCTCTACCTAGTAGAGGGCATCCTGCATATTTGTGTGTGTGTAAATTATTAGTATAACTTGTACATATTTACATGTAATTTATCTGCTAAAATTTCTTTGCAAGTCTCCACCCCCTTCTACCATTCTTACTAAATATTTCAGTTGGTAATTAGGGTATAATATAATTCAGTTACCACACAACCCTAACTTTTGTGTTTGTGCATTTCATTTATACAATCTGCTTTTCTACTGGGAAAGGTTTGTCATTCCTTTGGTGCTCAGCACGTATAATAATAATAGCTAATTCTTACATCATACTTACTATGTAGTAGTTTATGTATTTTGTGTGTTTTTTTGTTTTGTTTTGTTTTGGTTTTTTGTTTTTGTTTTTTGAAACAGGGTTTTGCTGTAGTTTTAGAGCCTGGTCTGGAACTAGCTCTTGTAGACCAGGCTGTCTTCGAACTCATGGAGATCTACCTGCCTCTACCTCCTGAGTGCTGGGATTAAAGGCATGTGCCACCACTGCCCAACTGCGTGTATTCTTAACTTGCCAAATCTTTATGATAGTCCTCTGAGTTAAGGGCTATCACTTTCAGTTCACAGGTGAATAAGAGAGAAAGGTCACTCAGAGTTGTCTAGTAAGAGTTTTAATAATGGTGTGTGTGAGGGGGAGCAGCTAGACCCCTGTAGGTTAACAGGGATGTAGGAGATTGAGAACGTGCCTGGTCTGTATTTAATGGAGACAGTATGCATATTACCTATCCTGTATAGTAACTATAACAATGAAAATATGTACACATATCCTTTTCATTTCTCTTAAAAGTGTCACCTCAGTGCTCTACTACTCAGCTCTATCCCTGGTCCATGTTGTGAATGTCTTTACCGAAACGCCACAACGTTATACAGTTGATTGAGAGGGGAAAGGATGAGTGAGTGACGATCCTGGCAGTTTGGACTTGGTGTTTGTGAATGAAACGACCACATTAGGGTAAACTCCGCGCTTTGGGCTGGCCTGTTTACTTCCTCTGTGACCCTTGCCTCTTGCCATAAAGTAATACCTGACTGCTTAACAGTTTTGCCCCATTTACTCTAGTTTGTTATCTAGCGGGGATAGCATATAAATAGATGTGCTCTCTTTGCACTGTCGTTTTTATTTAAGAAATGCTATTATATTTTTTAGTAAGTAAGGGTTAACTCTGAAATGTTTCATTTCTCAACAGTACAGTGCTTTGGATACCAACCCGCTCTCTCTGTATGTCATGCATCCGTTTTGGAACACTATAGTGAAGGTAAGATTATTAATGGTGTGCATTTTCGTTGAAACGAGTTTTGAGTATTTTAACCCACCTCACAGAGATTATTGCTGCCACTCTCAGTTTATTCTTTGCAGGTCTCGTTATTGACCCTAAGGCCTCGTACATGCTGCCCCAGTGCTAACCCTAAGGCCTTGTACCTTCTGTCCCAGTGGTCCACACAGAACTGTGTCCTCAGCCTTCTTTTTACTTTTTGAAAAAATTGTTTTAGATTTATTTATATTTATTTTATGTGTATGAGTGTTTTGCCTACATGCATGTCTGTACCATGTGCATGGCTAGTGCCCTTGGAGGTAAAAAGGCATCAGGGCTCTGGAATTGGAGTTAGAGACGGTTGTGAGCCACCATGGGGGTGCTGGGAATTGAACTTGGGTCCTCTGAAAGGGCAAGTGCTCCTAACCACTAAGCCACTTTCCAGCCCCTGTTTTGCCTTTTTTATTTTTTAAACCTTTTAAAGTTTTATTTTCTGTGCATTGGTCTTTTGCCTACATATCTGTGTGAGTGTGCCAGATGCCCTGGAACTGGAGTTACAGACAGTTGTGAGCTGCCATGTGGGTGCTGAGAATTTAACTCCGGTCCTCTGGAAAAGTAGTCAGTGCTCTTAACTGCTGAGCCATCATCTCTCCACCCCCACCCTTTACTTTTAGAAGAAGGACTTGCTGAGTTGCTTTGGACTTGGAATGCCCCTGTCTCACTGTCCTGAGTAGCTGAGGTTACAGCCTGTGCTTGCAGGCCCAGCCAACAGTGTCTTTAGTAAGCTGTAACAGAGGTGCTGCCCTCATCCCTCCCCGGTCAACTCTCCCTTTTGCTGTATCTTCCTGTTGAATTCTAAATATATACACTGTAATTGATCATTTCTATAAAAGGCCTTTAAAACATTCTAAAATTAGCTAAATGATATCCTTATAAAAGTTTGTGTATTAAAGATTCTTCTAAAGATAAGGAACAGGGAGGAGAAAGAAATGTTCATCTACCAGTTGGAGTTATTGTTTTTGTTTTAATATACATAACACCTGCATATGCTCTTTCAAATTGATAGCTTTTATGACCTAGTTTTGAATGTTGTGATGTTTATTGAACAGAGCTTTATTTACTTATTTACAACTATTTTGGAAAAAAAAACACAGGTATTTCCTGCTTGGCTGGCTCCCAATCTTATAACCTTTTCTGGATTTCTGCTGGTTGTGTTCAATTTCCTACTTTTGACATACTTCGATCCTGACTTTTATGCTTCAGGTGAGAACTTTATTATCTTAATGCATAATTTTAAATGTCTTGAGTAGCAAAAGGGTGTGGTTAGTTAATTTCTATATCTAAGATGCTTATGTTTCTGAAAGTTTTGGGTGTTCGAATGTTATATAAGATGTTGGGATTGTGTATAAAACTAAGTTGTGTTTTTATAATGTTATGTATATTTCCATTAAGTTTTAGAAATGTAGTAGTGCTGGGCAGCGGTGGTGCACACCTTTAATTCCAGCACTAGGGAGGCAGAAGCAGGAGGATCTCTGTGAGCTTGAGACCAGCCTGGTCTACAGAGTGAGTTTCAGGATAGCCAAGGATACACACAGAGAAACCCTCTCTCAAAAAACCAAAAATAAAAAAGAAAGAAAGAAAAGAAAAACAGTAACAACTTATCTATTAAATTTAGATATGCTGTCTAAAAAGCAGCGAGGTTTTGGCAGATAATGACTAATTAGAAGATGGGTGTTATGATGCATGCTTGTAATCCCAGCACTTTGCATATGGGGCAAGAGAGTCAGGACTAGCTTTAGCATATAGCATAAGTTCACAAACATTTAAAAAAAAAAAGGATTTGCATGTAGGCAGAAATTTAGAGTTGTGAAACTTTCTAAGAATCAGTACCAAGTAGGGCCCACCATGCCTACAATGCCAGGAATGACCCTCTCCCGCCTCCAGTCGTAGAAGAAAAACTGCCTCTCTTCCTAAGGGAATACAGTGTCACCTTCCGTCAGCCGCCAGTTCATTTCTTTCCTTACGTGACTCCTGATTTTCTCTGGAAATGGTCCTTAGCTGGGCCTTACCAGGTTTTTGTTGTTGTTTTTGTATGGGGGGCGTGGCAGGCGGGTAGGGATTAGACTCAGGACCTTGCACATGCTAGGCTTGTACTGTGTCACTAACTATAAACCCAGCCAAGTTTTCAAATTTTATTTTGAGGCAGGGTCTTACTAAGTTGCCCGGGCTGGCTTCCTACTTTCAATCCTCCTACCTTAGCCTCTTGAGTAGCTGGAACTACAGGCCTGAGCCCTACAGCTGGCCTTTTCTAATTTTTTTTCTCTTTCTTTCTTTCTTTTTTCTTTTTTTTTTTCCTTTTTGTTTTTTATTTTTCAAGACAGAGTTTCTCTGTGTAGCCCTGGCTGTCCTGGAACTCATTTTATATACCATGCTGGCCTCAAAGTCACAGAGGCCTGCCTCCGCCTCCTAAGTGCTGGGATAAAGGGCATGCGCCACTACCGTCTGGCTTCTAAAACATTTTTGACATCGGTCTAGAGCATAGCTTATTAAAACTGAGTTGGGACCTGCTAGCTTTTAATATTTTAGTTCTGCATTCAGAGTACATGGTGACTTAACAACTCCTCATTAACAAGTAGCAGCATTTCTCAGTGGCAGCAGGTGGGGTGGTGAGAGCGGTTGCAGTTGACCATAGTAAAATCTTGGTTGCTTTCCTTCACAGCACCAGGTCACAAGCATGTGCCTGACTGGGTTTGGATTGTCGTGGGCATCCTCAACTTTGTAGCCTACACTCTAGGTAAGAAACTAGCAAATGCTCATTTAGTCCATGGCTGCCATATCAGCAAGACTAAGCACTCATTAAATATACATTTTCTTCTATGCTTTATTCATTTTAACTAGGGTCTATTAATATCTTGTTCAAATTGATCATTTATATTTTTGAGTCTATGAAAAGCAGTGTCACTTAACTGCCAGGGATTCAGAATAAAATAGGGCTTGCCAGGTGACTGCTTGCAGGCCAAATCTGGATAACTGTCCATTTTTGGAAGTAAGTTTTTTTGTTAATGTTTTTTGTTTTGTGTTTTATTTTTGTTGTTCAAGAAATTTTTGAGTTCTTTAGTAATTTCTTTTATATATGTTGTATGTTTAAATTGTATCAACTCCTCCCTCCTCAACCTTTTTTGGAGCCCCTTGCACATCCTCTTCCAAACTTGATGACCTCTTTTCTTTTTTAACCCACTGAGTCCAGTTAGTGCTGCCATATGAGCATGGCTGTAGTTAGAGCCAAGGACCACGCCTCTGAAGAAAATGGACTCTCCCTTAGCACAGCTTCCCGGAGTACAGCAGTGTGCATTTCCTTATGTGCTGTCTATGGCTGCCTTCCTGCAATAAAGGTCCATTGAGAAGTTACGACAGAGTCTCACAAAGGGTATGGCCCACAAAGGCCAAAGTATCCATTATTTGGCTTTTACCACAAGATTTACCAGCTCTTGGAGTAAGACATTGTTGCCTTAAGTTTGGCAAGAAATCTGGACATAGAAATTAAGAGTGAGTATTCTTGTTTACCGTTGCAACCTAAGTTTCTAGAACATTGCCTGGCACATAGTAGCAGTTCAGTATTTGGTTTTCAAGTACATGTGAAGTAGCAGACCTGAAGTTCAAGATGTTTTTAAGTCTTTTCAAGTAAAAAGAGTTTGTTCTCACAGAACCAGTGTGATGTGGTACATTAGTGCTGACGTGGTGGGTGGGAGAACTGTTGGAGTGAGGAGATCAGTGAGGTCTCTGAGAGCCAGGGAAACCTTAGGTAAAGGCTATATATTTGGATAGAGGCTGTATAGACTTGTTAGAAAAGCAGGTTTTAAAATGCTGCTAAGGGAGTTCATTGCCGAGGGCTGCCTTGAGGACTAGGGAAAGATGAGGAGACCTGTGAGCTCTTGCCGCCCGCAGCATTTCTCATGACCCTTGCCAGGCCCCGCATTCTAGTTATTTCAGGTGTGCGGTTTCTGCAGACACTGAACAAGCCATTTGTTGCAGAACTAGTCATGAACTAACATGAGGAGCTGAAAATCTTTATTAAGTGTGACTGTGCAAGTATTGCAAAAATTATTTGGTACTGTAGTAGTTTTGGTAGGTTTAAACATGTCTTTTATAATAATGGACTATCCTATAAATCACCATTCTGAGGAAAAGATTATATTCTGAAACATACTCAGACCCAGTGTAGCGAGCTGGAATGAAGTCACTGAAAAAGTGCACAAAAACTGATTCATATGTGTTTGTGTATTTGATGGCTTAGCCATATGAGTTAAACAGAAATTAAAAAAAAAATTGTTAAGCCAGTGAATAAGAGAAAGGGATTTTTGTTTGTTTGTTTGTTCCTAGATATTTCAGCTATATGGAAGCAGAAAAGAATCCCAACCCCATGAACCCCATACTCCTGCCCTGCTGGTCCCCTGCTCCCCTCTGGATCTTTGTAGGAGCACTGCTGCTCTCCTGCTGCCCAGGCTGGAAACTTGGGCAGTTGTCTTCTTGGGTCTTGCATTTCATCTTTATGTATTCTCTCATTTTTACTTGTTTGGTGTTCTTTGAGTTTCCCTTGTGGCTCAGCGGCCTCCAACTTGATATCCTCCTTCCTCTGTCACCTGAGTGGAAGTTAGCACTCCCGCACCCAGTTTCTGTCTCTTTAGTATCGTTCCACCACTTCTCATTCCCATTGTACACCATCTCTAGGCTAACTAGGGACTAGGGCCTCTGTCTCCAGCCTGTCAATCACACTGTTTCAGCGAACCTTCCTAAAGCATAACTTTTTCTCTTGTCCTTTTCTGTGCATACATCTTTTAGTAGCTCTCTCTAGTCCCTAAAATTTTTGAAGTGGCTCAAATCTCTTGTTAGAGGCTTTTGTTTTGTTTGTTCTTAATAGAGAACCAAGTGTGTGGTTTACTTTTTTCTTTTACAATGTATGAATGTTTTACCTGCATGTATATATGTGCACCATGTGCATATCAAGTGTCCCAGGAGGCCAGATGAAGGCATCAGATCTAGAACTGGAGTTAAGGATGGTCGTGAGCCGCCATGTGGATGCTAGAAACCGAACCTGGGTCCTCTGCAAGAACAGCAAATGCTAAGTCATCTCCCCAGCCCCTCTTCTAGCCTTCTGATACTGCCTTCACATACTGGCTTCCAATCAGACTATATACTGCTTGTTTTCTCTGAGTGTGGGTTGTGCTCTTTGGCACTCAGGGCTTCTGCTGTGCACTGTGGTTTCCATCTCAGCACATGTCGCTGATAGCGCTCCTCTCCTGAAATGGCATCCTCCTATATCTCTTATCCGCTGAAATCCAATTCACTTTTACATCCCCACTCACATTTCATCTCGCTCTAAAGGCCAGTCTAGATCTTCTGAAGGGAACCCTTGTCTTTTTTGTCCTCTTTTCCTGGTTTGTGACACACCATGCCATAGTGATTGTCTTCTGTCCCTTTCTCAGTTGTAAACACTCCAAGGGCAAACTCAATTATAAGGTTCTTATAATTTTTATTCATTTATTTTAACTTACATATTTGGGTGCTTTGCCTGTGTATATGTCTGTGTACCATGGTGCCTGCAGAGGCCAGAAGAGGCTGTCAGATCCCCTGGGACCAGAATTACGGATAGTTGTGAGTTACCACATGGGTTTTGGGAATCAAACCTAAGTCCTCTGGAAGAGCAAGCAGTGTTCCTAACTGCTAAGCTGTCTTTCCTGCCCCTTCTTGTCATTTTCATAGCACCAAAAACAGTGAGTGCATTGTACAGGTTCAACAGATTCAGTCATCGTGTGCCGACTGCCTTACTGTCTGCGTGCTCTGAAAGCGCTTCAAATGAGGGAAGAGCAGAGCTGTGAGGAGAGGCCCTTAAGTCACAGAGGATGAAGTGAGATTGATGACCGGAGCAGGAAGTGGTCAGCTAGATAACTGTGATGAGCATCTGCGAGAACTTGAGACTCTGTGGCCGGTTTGGAGAGTTTGGAGTCCAGCTAGAATGCTTCTCTCTTAGATCTAAAATGACAGCATTCAGTGTAGTATGATGTGAGTTTTTAGATTCCATCTTAAGAAATTGCAGGGCTGGAGGAGAGATGGCTCAGTGGTTAAGAGTGCTATTGATCTTCCAGAGAACCGGAGTCCTGTTCCCAGCACCTGTGGCAGGTGGCTCACAGTTGTCAGTAATCCCAGTACCTAGGGATTCAGTGCCCTCTCCTGGCCTTCATTGCCTTTTGCATATACATGGCTCGAGTGTCCACACATGCACAAACACACACACACCAAATAAATAAATAGATAAATAAATAATCTTTAGAAAGAGAAATTGCATATTTTTTTTTTTCTGGAATGTCTGAGTTGTATGATTTAAAGACCAGACTCTGGAGCACTGGCTGGAGTTGCACTTAACATCCATGTGAATTGGTTGCATCTTTCTACCAGTTTCCTGAAGTTGACTTTCTCCATGCTTGTTGGCCAGATGTTGACATTTTTCTGTGATGTGTTTTGTTGCAGATGGAGTAGATGGGAAACAAGCACGCAGAACCAATTCCAGCACCCCTTTAGGGGAACTTTTTGACCATGGCCTGGATAGTTGGTCATGTGTTTACTTTGTTGTGACCGTGTACTCCATCTTTGGACGAGGACCGAGTGGTGTCAGTGTTTTTGTTCTTTATCTCCTGCTCTGGGTAGTTTTGTTTTCTTTCATCCTGTCTCACTGGGAAAAGTATAACACAGGCGTTCTTTTCCTGCCCTGGGGATATGACATTAGCCAAGTGGTAAGTATGCATTCTGCCCTAAATGGTTTGCATGTTTTAAAGTTTTTGCTACCCTTCTTCACTGCTGTTCGGCATTAGTAAGTTAGAACTGATGTGTGAGGCTGGAGTGGTGGCTTGGTAGACTTAAGAGCACTGCCTCTTTTTTCAGAGGCCCCAGGCTCATTTCCCAGCACCTTCATAGAAGCTTACAACTGTCTGTAACTCCAGTTCTAGGTGCTCTGGTGCCCTCTTTTGGCCTTCCTGGACACCAGGCAGTCGTGGTACACAGACTTACATGCAGGCAAATCACACAAAAATTTTTAAATAAAAATTAAAAGAAGAATCGATGCTTTACCATTTTCTTTTCCTGGCAGGATGATTGGGATGGAGATGTGATCCAGTGCTAGAGTACTTGCTTAGCACGTAAAAGTCCTAGGGTCTGTTCCCAGCATCAGTGGTCTGTCTTCCTTCCTTCCTTTTCTTTTTCTGTACAGGTTTTCTTTGTGTAACAGCCCTGGCTGTCCTGGAACTCGTTCTGTAGACCAGGCTGGCCTTAAACTTATAGAAATCCGCCTTCCTCTGCCTCCCAAGTGTTGAGTTTAAAGGTGTGCACCACCACCACCCAGCCCAAATTTAATAACTTCTTAATGTTATTAAATATGATTTAGTTTGACAGGTTGATTTTAATTTTATTTTTAGAGAAAGGTGTACAAATATGACTGAACTGTTGGCCATTTGTCTTCCTTGCCAACTTCAGTGAGTTGAGAGCTTTGTCTCATCAGCTAGACCTGTGTTAATTCTCTGCCTTTGAGTCTCCTTGTGTTGCCTTTTCTCTATTTGCTGTAAGAAGCCAATAAAGAAATTGGAAATGGGGTGTGTTTGCTGTTGGAGGTTGGTCAGGTGGGCAATCAAGCCATCCTATGACGTAACCAGTTTGTAAACTGCCTTTAAAGGGCTGCAGATGGTGACCACTTGCCTGCATTGCCTACAGTGTCACTATTTGATGGCAATATTGGAGGGGGAAGAAGTCTCTTATAGGCAAGAAGATTTGCCATATAGCAAATTTAAGCACATTTTTCAGTAATCACTTTGATTAGACTTAATGATGCATAAAGCCCTGTTGGCTTCCTTGATTGTTCAGCTGCTGATGCCTCTTTGTTCTGTCTTGTTTTTCTTCCAGACTATTTCTTTTGTCTACATAGTGACTGCAGTGGTGGGAGTTGAGGCCTGGTATGAACCTTTCCTGTTTAATTTCTTATATAGAGACCTATTCACTGCAATGATTATTGGTAAGGAGCTCCATGTTGAAGCCTGTTTTAACCATCACTTTGTTATCCAAAGCCAGTGTTTGAACATAGCAAGTGATAACTCTCTTTCCCTGTTCTCTAGCAAGCAGACTAACCCTACGGCCCTGTAGGGTTCCTACCAGAATGTTAAAGAAAACAATGGGTTTTTGTTGTTGAGCACCAAGCTTTTTCTAATCGAACAGAAATGCCAAAGTAGATCACCACACAAACTTTGTAAAGTTGTTACCTGTTTAGTCTAGACTGTATTGGAGGACCCACATTTAGTGGACAATTCATACCTGTTTCAAGTTGAAAATTGTTAATTTGAAAGAGTAGATGAAATATGGAAATTTAATATGTTTGCTCAAAAAAATTAAGCCTCTTTTCCTCTTGGATACCTTCCTTCTCATGCTACTAGATACTGGAGGGTTTGGTTATGGTTACCATCTTTGTACCCTGTCTGTTGCTCCCTACGAAGGCAACCTTCATGGTAAATCAAAGCCATCACACCTACTCGAACCTGTGCCACCCTCCCCCTTCTCAGGGGCTCGTGTCCACCCCATCACTTCAGCCTCATTTTTTTTCCTTTATTTTTCTGAGGCAGGATTTTATATAACCAAGGCTGCCCTTAAACTCCTGATCCTCTTGCCTCCACCTCCCAAGTGCTGGGAGGTGTGTGTCCCCATGCCTGGCTTAAGTGTCCGTGAAAGTACATGGTTAATGTTTTAAAGTACCTAATACAGTAGATGTGTCTATATTCTTTAAATTCAGCACATCAGATTGAAGTATAAAATGTAACAAGCCTCCATGAGAACACTAATACAGTAGATGTGTCTATATTCTTTAAATTCAGCACATCAGATTGAAGTATAAAATGTAACAAGCCTCCATGAGAACACTAATACAGTAGATGTGTCTATATTCTTTAAATTCAGCACATCAGATTGAAGTATAAAATGTAACAAGCCTCCATGAGACAGGCTGCTTGAGTTAGACACTCACTAATGGTAGGGAGGAAAAGTAGCTCTTTCAAGGCTTAAAAATGGACAAACAAATAAGTAAATAAAACCACTTTGTACAGATAAACGTTTGGTAGGTAAAACAGAATGGTTCCTAAATGTGGCCCAGAACCACTGGAAGGTCAGCGTCTATAGAGTAGTCAGTAGTTTCTGAGCTTTACCTAGTTTCTAGACTTTACCAAGGCTCACCAGCAGGAATAGGCTGGGTTGTGCTTAGATAAAGCAACAGATAAATAGCCTGCATGTATGCATTTTATTCTCATATATCTCTAGTGTTTTTTTCTAAGACTTCTAAAGTAATAGCTTAGAATCCTTGCCTTTTACTGCTTTCCAAACCACTAGTGCTGTTCACAGTCAGCTGCCTACAGAGAGCTCCTTCGGCTAAATCAAAAGTTAACATGAGCAGGAAGCACACCACATCTAGTTGTCTCTGTTATAAACAGTGATAAAGGGTTCAGGTGTTGTAGCCAGCGCCAACTTGGTGTGTGCTCTTCATCCAGTAGCACTCACGGACACTGATGCTCTTTGTTTGGTCATTCCTTCAGCAGATACGTAGGGGGACTAAAGTTAGTTTTATGGTAGAAATGCCACATAATTCAAAATGATGATTCCAAGTGGAATCTGGTAGTAAAGGTGCCACTTTGGTTTGTGACACTATTTTGGGGTATGTACATGTAAATTTTGCTTCAACTTATAAGCATTGGGTTTTCTTTTGAATTTTATTCACATAGTGAAATCTATAAAACAATATACTCAAAGAAGTATACCTTTTATTCTACCTATTCTCCTTTTCTCTCAGCCATCCTTAGTTTTTGTTTGTATCTATTTATTACCTGTTCTCTGTGTGTGCCACAGGGGACAGCTCTCCTTGACCATGATAGAACTCTGGTTGTCAGACTTGGCAACAAGTGTCTTTACCCGCTAATCTCTCTCTCCAACCTTATTCTTAGCTTTTAATTTATGGTTTAGAAAAGCAGGCATCATTTATTACCTTGTTTGTAGGTGCCCCCATCCCTACTGCTATATATCCGTGATAGTGTGTAAGGGTTTTCCTCATTTCTTCTTCCAGCTTCCTGATATTTTATGGTACTGCTGTACCAGAGTGTTCCAGCCAGCCTTTGGGTTGTCTCCAGGCCTTTGCTGTTGCACACATTGTTGTAGTAAATAATCTTGTGCATGTGTCTTATATTTTTTGCCAGGCTAGCTAACGTGGAAGAGAGTCCTAGAAGTAGAATTGTTAATGAATGACAGGTGCTTGTGCTTGTGTTGAACACTTCCATATTTCGCTCCACACTGGTGTTGATTTTATATGCATACGAGCTATTGTGGAAATGCTGTTAATTCATAGTTTCGCCATCATAGTATATTGCCATGTTTGTTAATCTGTGGGTAAGAAATGATACACTGGGGTAGCTTCAATTTGCATTTCTCCTGAATGAACTTACCTAAGTTTAATAACCATTTATGTTTGTTTTTCTGTGTTTTTATACTCCAGCCCATTTTCCCCAGTAGAATTGTTGAACACTTCCTGTATGCTCTTGTGTTTTGTGTGCATTAATCCTTTGGGTTGATTAATTACAGTTCTCTCACTTGTCTTTTTAAACTTCTCTTGAAGATGCTTTTTATTTTGGTGGAATTTTTTGGTTTTCTTCCTTTTAGTTTTATATGTATGGATGTTTTGTTTACATATATGTCTGTGTAAAGTATGCGTGCCTTGTGCCTATGGAGACCAGAGGAGGGAACTGGCTCCTCTGAATCTGGGGTTACAGATGGTTGTGAGCTATCATGTGGGTACTGGGACTTAAATCTGGATTCCCTGCAACAGTAGGGAACAGTTCTTTTAACTGTTGAGGCATCTTTCAGCTCCTTGTTGATGGCTTATTTATGTATTTCTTAATTCTATATATATGTGAGTGTTTTGCTTGCACATATGTCTATATATCACAGAGACCAGAAGATGGTATCAGATCCCCTGGAACTGGAGTTACAGGTGGTTATTAGCCACCATGTGGGCGCTGGGAACTGAGCCCGAGTCCTCTGGATGAGAGTCAGTGCTCCCAACAGCTGAGCCATCTCTCTCCAGTCCCATCTTAGTGTTTTGTTTTGTTTTCTTAAAGTTCCTATGTGATAAGTTAGAAATGTGAGGAATAAGAAGTCTAGCCTTAAATTATGGCACCATGAAAAGCAGGTGTGCATATATGGGTTTCATCTCTATTGTATACTTGAAATTTTAGAATTTAATAGATAAGTCTTTAACAGAACATAAACTAAATTCCACTTAGAGAAGAAATAAAGGTAGTTTTTTCTTTTGCTAACTTAGAACATAGGCTGTCTACATGCTTACTGTTAGATTTCAAGAATGTATTTCCTGGGGGACAAGATGAGCAGTTGAATTTTAAGGACTGAAAGCTCTAGAACGTAGCAGACGATGGGGTGTGACAGGGTGAGCCGTGCCACAGGCCCAAAACCAGGGAGCTTTCTCAGAAAAATAAACATTGTGTGGATAGGGTGGGGGAGGAGAAAAACTGAAGATTCTAGGAAGATTAAAATGAAATAGGAGGAGCTAGAGAGTTGGCTCAGTGGTTAAGAGCACTTACTACTCTTCCAGAGGTCCTGACTTCAGTTCCCAGCATCCATATGGCAGTTCTGTCTGTAACTCCAGTTCCAAGGGATCCAACACCTTCATACAGGAAAAACAAATGGACATGAAGTAAAAATAAATAATTAAAAAAATAAAATGAAGCAGGAAGCAATAGTTCCCAAGTATTGTGTGCTCTTTCTACCCCTTTGCAGTAGCTCATATCAATTTTCTAGTTTGCCCTGTGTGGGTGCTGGTCTGGTGTCTTTGCATGTACTAATCCATGCAGTTTTCAAGCTCTGTGCAGTTGGTACTATTTTTTGTTTCAAAAATGAAGAGAATGAGGCACTGACTGAAAGGTTGGGTTTCCCAAAGTGTCGTGGTTCTGTGACCAGTTGATGGCAACCCGAAGTTGAGGCTGGCTGCTTCAGCCTGTGCTGGCTCCACAAACTGAACTGTCGTGCTCTGCTCTTCACTCACAGCTGCTGTTTAGAAAAGTACTTTCGCTGTAGTAATAAACTTGAACCTGAAGACCACTGGCTCTAAAGTCTCGGACGTTTTTTATGGATGCAATTACTGTAAAATAATCACTCTTGAAATTAATAATAATTTAAATATTCTTCTTTTTAGGCTGCGCATTATGTGTGACTCTTCCAATGAGTTTATTGAACTTTTTTAGGTAAGTATTTTTTTTAAGTTGTGGAGAGAAAAAAAAGAAAAGGCATCTTTAACACTTGTGTTGTTAGAATGGAAGGGCTGTTTGCTTTCTGTTTTCAAGAGTTTCTCTGTGCAGCTCTGGCTGTCCTGAAACTCGCTCTGCAAACCAGGCTGGCCTTGAACTCACAGAGATCTGCCTGCCTCTGCTTCCCGAGTGCTGGGATTCGAGGCGTGCGCCACTAGGCCCAGCTAACTGTTTATTTTTGTAATCTGGACATTTTGAAAAAGTTTAAAACCTCTACTTCAGATCTAGAGTGAGAACTTGATAATTGAGGTCATCTCTGTTGGCTTATGTAGTCAGCTGTAAAACCCATCAGTTCTTTTAAGGTTTTGGATCCAGCAGTCTTGAAGTTTGTCACTTTTTTGTAAGTGAATCTACCTACACAGGGGGTATTTTCTTGTTGAATATTGATTTGTTCACATTCTTTGTATGAACGATTATAAGGTAGTTAATGAGATCACACAAGCTGAATGTGTGTGGGCTAGGACCGGACTTTATGCTGCTGTTCTCACATGAGAGGTTGTGTGGACTTTCCTGCCTTTGGGGACTAGTTCCTTAGGTAGGGTAGAGGTGGACTTTCAGTTCCGATTTGTGCACACCCCATCTTTGCTTGCTGCCCTGACTTGCCTTGTTATGGCCAAAAATATTTTGTTCTTTCACGTCTCAGTAATTTTGGCCTGGCTGTTTCCTCTGCTACTTTTTTTTTTTTTTTAAATCTTGTCCTTCCTACTTAGTCCTTCCACACCCAGATCTGTCTTACAGACTCCTGCCCATGTCTAGACAAGCTCTGTATAGTTTCTGCTATGGTGATGGTCATTTATAGAAGTGATAAATTTTAAGTCAAATGTGGGGCACACTCATAATCTCAGTGCTTTGAAGACTAAGGCCAGCCAGCCTGGACTTTGTAATGAGTACCAGGTCTACCAACACTACACAGTAAGACCCTGTCTTTAGAAAGGTAATAGCATTTAAAGTTTGCAAACCATGCCCATCATTTGAGTCATTTCCTCCTCTTATAGATGGGGCTTTGATTGGGCCACACACTGTCCAAGGTAATGTGATCAATAACCAAACCAAGATTAGAATTTGGAGCCCTGCTGGGCGGTGGTGGCGCACACCTTTAATCCTAGCACTCGGGAGGCAGAGGCAGGCGGATCTCTGTGAGTTCGAAACCAGCCTGGTCTACAGAGCTAGTTCCATGACAGGCTCCAAAGCCACAGAGAAACCCTGTCTCGAGCCTCCCCCCCCAAAAAAAAAAAATTTGGAGCCCTATTCAGATGAGTAGACACGCTGGATTACTCCCAGTGAACTTAGAGACATAGAATGTCTCTCTTCAGAACCTTTTATGTGAAATATATCTGCTCTAAATCTGTATTGCTTTGATTTTTTTACGTGTATGGGTATTTTGCTTGCATGTATGTGTTTGTATCACATGCGTTCCTATTGCCCAGGGAGACCAGAAGGGGGTGTTGGATCCCCTGTAACTGTAGTTAGTTTGTGAGTCTCCATATAGGTGCTGGGAACTAAACCTGGATTCCCTGGAAAAAACAGTCATGACTTTTAACTTCTAAGCAAGTGGTTCTCAACTTTCCTAATGCTGCAACACTTTAATACAGTTCCTCATGTGGTGACCCCAGTCATAGAATTTTTTCGTTGCTACTTCTTAATTGTAATTTTGCTACTGTTATTAATCATAATGTAATATCTGATATGTGACCTCTGTGAGAGGGTTACTAAACAACCTCCAAAGGGATCGTGACCCATAGGTTGAGAACCACTGTTCTAAGCCCTCTCTCTGGCCCCATGGCTCCATTCCTAACACAGCTGTTGATCATTTGGTTCAAAAAGTAAGAAAGGGGCCAGTACATTACTTTAATCCCAGAACTCTGGAAACAGAGGCAGGTGGATCTACATAGTGAGTTCCAGGCCAGCCGTGGCCACATAGTGAGGCTCTGTCTAAAAATAAAGAAATGAAGAAAAGTGGGAGAATTGATCCGGGTCAGAACCTCAGTTGTAATCCTGGCCTTAGTAGCAGTTATAGATTGAGAGCATTTCCTCCTAACTTAGCCTGTCTTTAAAGTAGGGCTAATGATGGTGGTTCTCTATGACATAGATTGTAAACACACAGTAAGAATACATGTGAAAGGAGTTTGGAGAAGGTAAGGGTTAGGCGTGTGTCTTATGTAATGATGTTCTGTATTGATTTTTCAGAAGTTATAAAAGCAACACTCTGAAACACAACTCCACTTATGAAGTCATGGTCCCCTTCTTCTCTCCATGTCTGCTCTTCACTTTGTCTACAGTGTGGGTCCTCCGGTCTCCTTCAGATATTTTAGAAATTCACCCTAGAATATTCTACTTCATGGTTGGAACAGCTTTTGCCAATATCACAGTAAGATTTTTTTTTTTTTTTTCAAAATCGTATAAGCCTGATGTGGTAGCTTATGCCTCTAATTCAAGGCCAGCCTGGGCTACATGAGACCACCTCTCACAAAACTAAGATAACAAAACAAAGAAGAATCAGAACAGCCTTTGAAAGGTATTCACTGCTGATTGGAGGTTGGAGGTCGTGTTCCCTCTTGAGTACCATGAAGAAGTTTAGTTGTGTCCAGGTTTAGGAGGCTGTTTTGGAATTGTTCTTCACATAACATAGAGTTTTAAAATTGGGAGCTACTTCTTTTATCTCAGCTGTTACTGCACTGTGAGAAAATGCCTTCTGTAGCATCTGTGTTAGTCCTTTTCTCATCCTGTGGCAGAGTACTTGACAGGCAGCTTACAGAAGGGTTTGTTTGGGCTTGTGCTTTTTTTTTTTCTTTTTTAAGATTTCTTTATTATGTATACTGTGTTCTGGCTGCATGTATGCCTGCAAGCCAGAAGAGAGTGCCAGATCTCATTACAGATGGTTGTGATCCACCATGTGGTTGCTGGGAATTGAACTCTGGACCTCTGGAAGAGCAGCCAGTGTCTTAACCACTGAGCCAGCATTTCTCCAGCCCTTGGCTTGTGCTCTAAGAGGGGAAACAGTTCATCATGGCGGGGTGTCATGGTGTCAGGTCGGTGCTGGTCACATTGCAGTTGCAGTGAGGAAACATTGAGGGGACTTCTCGGCTCACTTCTTTCTTTTTATTCAGTCCAGGACTCCAGCGCACGGATAGTGCTGCCCACGTACAGAGTGGGTCTTCCTTCCTCATTTAAACCTCTCTGGAAACTCCTCCACAGACACGCCCAGAGGTGTGTTTCCGAGATGACTCTAAATCTGGTCAAGCTGATAGTGGAGATTAACCAGTACCACATCCCCACTACATTGTCTTAGTCTCTTCTGATACGTCCCAGGATCAGTGCTTCAGGGGTGGGGTTGGGCCACTTGGGGCCCTGAGCAATTGAGAACTATTGACAATAGATACACTCTTGGAAGCTTTTTGAATGTGGCTGGTTTTGAAAGTGCTTTGCTAATTAATACCCCCCTTTTTCCTCCCTCTTCTTGCTTCTCCCAAGTGTCAGCTAATTGTTTGCCAAATGAGCAGCACAAGGTGCCCAACTTTGAACTGGTTGCTGCTTCCTCTCTTCTTGGTTGTGGCAGCAGTGAACGTAGGCGCAGTGGCCTCCCACCTCGAGAGTCTTCTCCTCTACGCACTCACGGCAGCCTTCACTCTGGCTCACATCCACTACGGAGTACAAGTGGTGAGTAGTCTAGAGCGAGGCAGGCCGCTCTCCTCTGCTTCTTAGGCATCTAGACAGTGGGGAACCGCTGCAGAAGAGGCTTGTTAGTGCTGTGACTGGAAATGTGGAGGAGACGCCTCACTGTGGGGAAGATGTAAGTGTGTCATCTCTGACGCTTTTTCCTAATGATTATATTATGGCAACTACAAATGATTTTTAAGTGAGTGATTATGGGTTATTAGTTCTTATTTTAAATTGTTATATAAGTGATTTTGTTGAGAAAACACTGTGCTTTTCTTTATGTGAGACCAGATAATCGCATTTGTTTCTGTTTCTTTGCCTCTTTATTCCTAGGACACTTTTATTGTTTACTAATTTAATTTGGGGAAAACAAGTAACATTGGTTTATAGTGCTCCCCTGTCTGTTCCTAATCCTGTGAGAAATGGAGTAGGGCAGTATCTTAGGGCTTCTGTTGCCGTGATAAACACTAAAACCAAAAGCAACTCAGGAAAGAAAGGGTTTATGTCAGCCTAGAGTTGCACATCACGGTCCATTATCAAAGGAAGTCAGGACAGGAACCTAGAGCAAGAGCTGAAGCAGAGGACATGGAGGAACACTGTTTACTGGTTTGCTCCCCATGGTTTGTTCAGCCTGCTTTTGTTTTTGTTTTTTGAGACAGGGTTTCTCTGTAGCTTTGGTGCCTGTCCTGGAAGTAGCTCTTGTAGACCAGGCTGGCCTCGAACTCACAGAGATCCGCCTGCCTTTTCAGCCTGCTTTCTTTTATAGCACCCATGACTGCCTGTCTGTCCATGGGTGGCACCACCCACTATAGGCTGGACTCTCATGCATCATTCATTAATCAAGAAAATGAACCACAGCCCAATCTGATGGAGGCACTTTCTCAGTTGAGGTTCTCCTTCCCAGATGACTCTAACCTGTGTCAGGTTTAGAAAACAAAATAAAAAACCAACTGGCCAGCATAGGCAGATTAGAATTTTAGACTAGAGGGAGTCATTTGCATTATTTCAGTTTTTCTCTCATAAGCCTTTACCTTTATCAGCAAATAATGAAAAAATGTAGAGGAAAATGGTTAGTGTTTTTCCGGGTGTGTCCGAGCACTGCTGTCTCTTCAGTGCTAAGGATGAAGAGGCAGGAAGACAGCTTGAGGCTAACTCAGACGTGCATGGCAGGACCCTGTCTCAAGAAAGCACAGACACAAATAAGTACTTTGCACACCCAGTGTTCTCTTCCAAAATATGAGGTCACCTCAGGATGAATGGACACATACAATGATGTCAGAGCCATGTGGCTGCCCTACCCCCACTCTAACACCTTCTCTAGTTATCTTACATATTTTCGTCGTTGCCGCATCATATTCCATCAGGGAGACCACCATAGTTACCCAGTTACCAGGCCTAATCAGTTTATTTTATTTATCTAGTGATTTAATCTTTACAATGTTGGTATGAACACGTTGGAACGCTCTTTTCTTTGGTTTGTGTCCTGTTGAGAGGACAACTGCAGGCATGTGGTAGACTGGGCATCCATACTGCCACCGTAGCGTCTGCTCCCTGTGTTTGTTTTAGAAGGGGCCCTGCTGAGAGTCGGCTTGATGAACAAAACATTTTTGCTTCTGGATTATTGTGAGAAACCTGATGAACTGTGATGTCAGATAATTGCTTATGTTTTTATTCTTAAAGATTTATTATATACATTTTGCCAATTTGGGGGGGCATTAATTCATTGATCTTATGAGTGACCATTGCCAGTGTCACTTGTTTTGTTTAGGGTGGCCCTCGTTGGTCTGGAACTGCCTGGAAACCACAGCTCGGCCTGAGCCGAGGCCTCCACCGCCTGAGAGTTGGAGTGAAGATATGCTGCCACACTTTGCTAGACTCTTCTCTTTAGAAACTGTGTCCACCAGACACATCCCTCTGTGTGTGTGGCTTTGTGATGAGTGCAGGGCCTGTGGATCTGTGGGGCTGGAGGTATCGTAACCATGAGCGGCTCAGTGTGGGTCTGGGAGCTGAACTCCATGCTTTAACCACTGAGCCACCTCTCCAGCCCCAGCCCCAGTGTTTCTAGTGCTCTGTCAGCACTTTACTCACTAAACCCTTCCGCAGCCTTCACAATCTTTTTTGTATTGTAAAAGCAGTACAAATTTATTTTTAAAATCTGGACAGTAGGACCTGTGAGAGGGCCCAGCAGGCGAAGGCTGTTGCCCTGCAACCCTGATAACAGGAGTTCGGTTCCTGGAACCCACATAAAGGTGGAAGGAGAGAACTGACTCGAGTTGTCGTCTGACCTCCACATATCCATGTACATGACATAGCACCTATGCACATTACACATGCTCAACAATAATAAATAAAAGTGAAGTTCTCATGGGGGCCAGTAAAGGGGCTCTTTGCTCCCAGCTCTGTGAGTTCAGTCTCAGAACCCCCTTGCTGAAGGAGAGAACCAATCACTGCACTTTGTCCTCTGACATCCACATGCATGCCGTGGCATACATGTGCCCTTCCCCCAAATCAATAAATCTAAAAAGAAAATGGGGAACAGGAGAGATGGCCCAGTGGTTAAGAGTATTAGAGGACCTGGGTTCAATTCCCAGCACCTACATGAAGGCTCACAGCCATCTGTAACTCCAGTTCCAGGGAATTGGATGCCTCCTTCTGGACTTCTTGGTCACTGAACACACATGGTGAACAGACATACATGCAAGCAATACCCATAGACAAAAATAATTAAACTTAAAAAATAAATTATAATTTAAGACATCTAGAAAATAAACATGCTAACAGGAAGAACATCTTTCTTGTCTATCTTTGTGCTCTTTACTACTTCTAGCCAGAAACCACACAAACTCTTGACTTACATGGAAGTGTAAAGTATACCTGCTGGGAATACCGTAGCCAGCGTGGTCTTCAGAGTCACAGGTCAGGTTTTTCACCATTTTATCCAGGCTAGGAAGCATTATCTAGCAGTACTGATACTGCTGAGTCCAACTTACTACAGCAATGGCTTTCTTTAGAAGCTGTTGTAGGTCAGAGTTTGAGAATGAACTTATCTGCTCTCGAAGGCTCGCGGAATGACTAGAGTTTGACTCGGTAGAGCCTTCCTTGTTTCTGGCGGTTTTACCATGTCCATAAGTTACTGTCTGCAGAGGGTGAGTTCTGAGTGCCTTCACCGAAGACTCGGGACGTGTTGGTCACTGTCTTGTGTTCTGGTTTTCTGTAGGTGAAGCAGCTGAGCAGCCATTTTCAGATTTACCCCTTTTCATTGAGGAAACCAAACTCAGATTGACTAGGAATGGAAGAGAAGAATGTCGGCCTGTAATCTTCAGGAAGTGCTGTAAATAGATGCCTGTAAATATCCCATCCATCACCACTGAACTCAGCTGCTCTGCCTGGCAGCTGTGGGATCGCAATGTGTGGCATGTGGACAGCAGGAGTGAACATGATCTGAGCTTGTGGAATTTTGGTCTTTCTAATTCCCAACTTTATTTTTTTATAAAACCATGAGACATTTTGGTTAAGCACAGTGTACATTAAACCAGCTAAATGTTCCTAGCTTCATGAGTCCATAATGTTTAGACTCATACAGAGTTAAGGATGTTTTACTTTTATGTTTAAAGTCCCCAGATTGATTTCAGGAACACTAATAACGTTCGGATAGCCACAACATGTCCTAATATTTGATACTTTATAAAAGGTCTTTAGCTGTAGAAGTGGTTGACAGCCCAGATCTACTGTAAAGAAGCATCAAAAAAGTCTCTTTGGCCCGAGATACCAGCGAACACAGAACTGTGTACAGTTGCCAAATCTTGGTTATTCTCCCATGGAGCTTCGAGAGGTTGTCTGGTGCCTGGCTCTTCCTGTGGCTCAATGCTGATAAATTGTTTAATTTTCTTTTAGAGAGACGTGTCCTGTTGTTACTTAGTAGAGAATGGACTGTACCACAGCTTGCCATTGTGGCACGTTGTTTACTTATGGCGTTTCCTCCTGTCAGGGTTGGGTGTCTGTGAGCCCTGATTCTTGAGGCTGTGTTTGACAGTCCCATTCTCGTGGTACTTATGAGGCTGCAGATAAAGGACCTTGTGAGAGAAAACTTAAACTGAAGTTAGGAACCCAGAACTTCATGATGACCACAATTAGCACCCTGGCACTGCCTGGCCACCTGTCTGCTTGCTTTCATTCTCTCTCCTTCTTGGGGTGAGGTGCTATGGTTTTTAATCTGACATGGGATAAGATAAGGCAGAGAGATAGTCTCTCTCCCCTAAGTCTCCCGCCTCCCTATTTGAAGAAAACTTTTGATATATATGCCTTACTGAGTATTTACTCCTTAAGATGACTCAGTAAGTTTTGAGGTTTACTGACAACACAAAACTCCCTTTAGCTATATTGTGGTTATCTCATAAATCTCACCATTTTATAAATGTGGACATTCTCTTTCTTTGGACTTTGTCTTTATTTAGTTTGGTGGTGGTGAAATTTACTTGCTAGTTTTATTTTTCCCACTGAATGAGGTTTGTGCTTAAATGAAGAGTGTGTCTTAAACCCCTTTTTTTCTGGGTAGGTTGCACTTGGATAAGATAGGCACCACTGTGTTGATATGTAATTAAAGTCATAACTGTTATTTACCTATGAATGTGACCATTCTTAAATATTATAGCTCATTGTTGAATTTTTATCTGCTGCTTTGTAAAAAGTAACTAATTGATGTTCCACCTGAGCGTTTTTAAGTTCGAATCATTGTCATCCAGGCTGTTGAAACTGAGTGAGGAGCTAACCCACGGCCCTGTGCTGGTTTTAACTGTTTGTAAGGCTGATGTGTGTTTGGGGACTTTCTCTAAGACAAGAAATGAAAGCAGACGTTGATGTGGGAAGTGGAAAGTGATTCTATGTTCATTAAGAAATTGCCATCATGGAGGTCAGAAAACTAGCCAGTTACATGAAGATAACTGTGCTGTGTACTCGCGCCCTGTAGAACTGAATTGGGCAACTCTGAGTCGGGAAAGAGCTTTGTTATAAGGTTTTTGATGATCATTTTACCTTTTTTTTTTTTTTTGCATTGTACACAGGAATAATCATTTGTATAAAAGAAAATAACAAATATTTATTGAATAATGAATTTGGACCACAGACTTTCTTCACCTTGTACAGTATACTGAAGGATAATGTCCTGTAATTTGAGGGCTGTTTTCTTTCTTTCTTTCCTTCTTTCTTTCCTTCCTTCTTTCCTTCCTTCCTTCCTTCCTTCCTTCCTTCCTTCCTTCCTTCCTTCCAGTGTATCTGTCCTCTTCTTGTTGCATCAAGTGGATTTGAAAAATGTTTTGTGCTCTTTGTTTAGTGTTTAACACATCTCTGTGATGGTAAAGGTTTCTATTTTAGGTAGTTTTGACACTGTTCCAGAATCCTGTGGACTTGTGAATCCCTCCCGGCCAGCTCGTGTCCTCTGCCATTTGTTGATGCGGTGCAGCAGCGGATGTGAGACTTGATACTCAGGAGCTCTGTGTGTCTCGTTCACACCCCTTCCTCTACACTTCCCAAATGTAAACAATTCTGGAAGTTTATGTTCTCTATTTGGTGTGAATTTACGCCACAGCCTGTCCCAGGTGACACAGAGATGTCTTTTGGGGACCGGCTTCGCTGGCAGGAGCATGCATTTGTGCTTTCTGTATTGTGGAATAGAGTGCCTTGGCCAGGCTAAGGGTTTGCATTGTTACTCTGCTGGACCCATGCTACAGACACCTTTAGAGGCTTCTCTTCGGGTTATGGTATGAAAAGGCCCTTTCAGGCTTGTCAGAAAGTAATCTCCCTGTATCTGCGAGGGTGTAGGATAGAATAACATTAACAGTACTTGGATAGAGGCTGCCACCTCTGATATTTTAATTATATGTATGATCTTATTTCAGCACACTGTTTGAAATGGCCACCATCACTGTCTTGAAAAATAGTAATTGCTTATAGGTTTTAGAGCATTAGAATAACTTTGAAGTAAAAATATAACTAATTTTTCCTTGACATTTCAATATTAGGTGACATACTTTTAATTCCAATTTTGAAAAGAAAATGTTGAACATGGTTTAGGATGTTACAGTACCACTGCTAATACTGCTATGTGTTCTTTCATGAGGCAGCTGGGGAGAAAAGTGTATGTCTGGGCTAGCATGTGCTAAGTACATGTCAAAAATATTGCTTGTGACTTTGAACCTGACCATTAAGGGAGTATGTTGTAGTCAGAAGACATATGGGTGGCACCTTGCTTCCCAAAGCAGACTTCAACTCCATGACCTATGAAAATAAAAAGATAAATTCTTTTTAATTGGAAGTATCTAAGTCTAGGACTGCTGCTCCAGCTTTGTGTGTGTGTGTGGGGGGGGTTCCAGATAGGACTTCTCTGTAGCAGTAGCTGTACTGTAACTCATTCGGTAGACTAGACTGGCTTTGAACTCAGATCTGCCTATCTCTGCTTCCTGAGTACTGGGATTAAAGGCGTGTGCCTACACTGTCTGGCTATTTTCTCCCTTTATATTATAACTTGTAGCCACCACATAGGACAGGGTGAGCTCACTGAGCCCTGACTTGGTTGCCTCCAGACCTTGCCACATTCAGATGGTCAATGCCTTTTATCTTTTGACTGGTGAAGGACTGGAAACAACCCCAAAGAAGAAAGTCAAAGCTGTGGACAGCAGCTTTTGAGTTTGGGTCTCTCGATAAGCCAGGAACAGATAGAGAAATCATATTGGTTGTTAGGATGCCTGTGTTCAGAGTGGCCTTATCTTGACCCACTTCTGGTCAAGCCTCTGTCTGTGACGTCAGACCAGAATTTTCTTTGTCCCGTGAAATGTCATTTGGAGGCAGCATGCCTTATCTTGAGCATCCTGTGGGTGAGTAATCTTATTATAGTTAGCTGCCCTACTCCAGCCTTTCGGGGAGAATGCTGATTAGCGGGCGGCACCAAAGCACTTGGACGTGCATTTAAAGAGACATTCCTAATAGTAAACTGGTATTAAATTAATCACTGTGAAACGAATGTGTGATGCTCTAGGACTTTTTAAAAGCTAGCATGCATTTCTGCTTGTCTTTTATTGATTATGTAACCCATGCGGTTTGTATGTTTTGGGGTTTTGTTTTTTAGTCATCTTCAAGTACAAATGACTGGCATCACAGTAGGTGGTGGCTTCAGGGAGCGCCGTGAATCATAGTGATCTAGCCTTTCCAGGGAAAGGGGTGATGTTTTTGTTTCTTTCTCGCATGGAGCTGTGGGAATTGGGTTTGCTGGCTGCTTTTCCCGAGTTTCTACCGTATGAACTAAATGTAACTTACTCTCCAACCTGCATGTTCGTAGTGTGCTTTGCTCTTTAATAAATAGACGCTCAAGAGATAATACACCAGCTGGTTATTGTCTCTGTCTTTTATGTAGGAATATGTTCTTTTTTATAGACATTTGACAAACTCACGCTTAGAGTAGCAGGAGGAGTTTTGCCATTTGGAGCTCTCCCACAGGCAGCCTGAACAAGGATTTGTTCATTCAGTGAAGAAGGCTAGGTTCCCAGGATTGAAAGCACCACATGGACTGACTTTAGAGTATTGAGAAGGGCCGTCTCCCTAGGAACATACCTTTGGGAGGTTGTTCTGGGTTTTTAGGTTGTCTTCCCTTTCAGAGAGCCCTTCTTAGAAAGCTGGACTAAGTTGGGCTGTTTTTATGGCAGTTGGATCGTGGCCATTGAGAATCTAAAATAGAAAGAGAAGCCAGTGCCCACGTCAGCAGCTCTAAAACTGAAATCAGAGATCACATCGACTGTCCAGGGAGTGACTAAATACTGTGGGTGTTTTCTGTCACATTGGCTATAGGATCTTTTAAGCAGTTTCTTTGGGTAACAATCAAAATAAGCGTTGATTTGGGTTTTTCATAAGCAAAATAATCCTTGATGAATTCTCAATTTTAATATGCTTGGTAAGGACTTTTAATATCTAGAAGAAAAAAACTCATGACCTGGAGCTTGTTTATTCTGTATTTAAGGTTAAGCAGATTATAGAAGTGGCCTGTTTTGGAATTACTGTTATTCATCAACAGGTTAATGATTAGTTCACTTCAAAATGTCTCAAGAATGCAGAATTTAGTGTTGAATTCTGAATTCTAGTTTTAATTTATTTTTCTTCTCTCTGGGTAGAGTGGAAGACAGTGATGGCCAAGTATAAGGGAGGACATCTGCTCTTCCCTTCCCCCCTGTCAGTGGGGTAAATGGATGGGAGGTGAAGAATAAATTGCTACTTTCCTGAGTAAGGTTTCATGTTCTGTGCTAAGAATATGTGGCTGCAGAGTTTAATTTGGTGCCATTACCAATAGATTTTCTCAAGTTTTCTGAAGCAAGAGTAAATTTCCGTCCCTTCCAGGCGCCTAAACACTGGAGCAGGTGGGGGGGGGGGGAAGGGTGTGCCACAAAGAAGGAAAATGATACCAGAGAGAAAAATGAAAAGGACATAAAATCTTTCTCCTTTCAAGTACTTTTAGTTGTAGCTGGCCTGTATAGAACTTGCGGTGTTAATAGTAAACTAATGTAGCATTTACTTAAACTGGTTCCATGTGCTCTCTATATATACACATTTAATGTGTACACCTATTCTCTGTATATATACACGTTTAATGTGTACACCTATTCTCTGTATATATACACATTTAATGTGTACACCTATTCTCTGTATATATACACATTTAATGGGTACACCTGTTCTCTGTGTGTATATATACACATTTAGTACACCTATTCTCCATATGTATATATGATATGGCATCTACATGGAGTTTACTCTTGATTATCAGCCAGGTGGTAACTCATTAGACTGTTGCTTTGTGTGGACTTGGTCCACACCTAAAGCCACTTCCCCACCTGGAGCCATAGCCCTCCTGACCGGGTCATCTCAGGCATTGAGAAAACCCCCTAAGTACACCACTTTCCCCTTCGTTTTCACCAGGGAATTAGGAACCAGAAAGACTTGTTTAAGAATGCTGGCTGCTATCTTCAGGATCGAGGTTTCTGGGTGTGCTGGGCCCTTTGGGCTAGGAGGCAACTTTGGGAGTAGTGTGCCTGTGGACCTTGTCGGGGAGATGTTTGCTCTTTGCCAAGGCAGAGCTCTGCAGCTTGCTTAAATTTACTGGAATGTTCCAAGTCTTGTGATTCAATGTATAGTAAAATACTCTGAGGTGTTTGGATGTGATTTTTGCATTTTCTGTGTCACTGTTCCCTGCTGCTAGTCCAGATAATCAAGACCTGTTTCTTGTCACCGGATTCTAGAGGCCTTGACCTTCACTGGATTTATGTTCATGTCTGCTGCCGTGAACTCCAAAAGTTCAGCAGTGGGTTTTAGTTTTAAATTGTTTAATTCTTTTATTGATAAATATTTATTGTAATAAAAATAAATAATTTTTAAATCCTTTTAATTGTTTTCAAGTTGTCTTTTTTTTTTTTTTTTGTCCTTCCTTGGTACATGCAAAAGGGAAGCAGTCCCAGCTGCCCAACTCAGAACCATTAGTCAGTGTAAAGCACGATAGTAAAGGTTTATACACACACACACACACACACACACACACACACACGGAAAGCATCACCCAATTTTACTTCAAATATGCAAGAAATTCATAACGTGAATATCCCCGGGACCCGGACTCATTCCTCGAGGACAACACGAGTGGACATCTTGCAATACCATCATGGTACAGAGGACCATGTATCTGCACGTGGGTCCTGTGCCTAACCTGGGTGGGCAGCTGTCCATGCTGTGGGCAGCTGGCTAACAGAAGAATCTGAACCCCCATATATATACATACATACACACACACATATATACATATATCATATATATGTATATCAGACAAATGAGTCTTTCTTGGCCTTCATTGGCCCCCAAACTTGATATGTTGTCAAGGATATTCCCAAGATGGCCTTGGATTTCTCATCTTGTTCCATTTGCCATTACTGGGATTGCAGGTGTGTGTGCCAACAGGCCTGGTTTATGTTGTGCTGGGGTTCCAACTGAACTACATTGCTAGTCCTGAAAAGGGGGTTGTTGCTCTCTTTCTGGTTATTGCTTGTTTGGGGTATAAAAAGACCAGTTTGCTTTCAGACACCCTCCTGGGTGTGACTTGCTTTATGACCGGAGTGATAGCAGTAGCTTGCTTGATTCCCCAGGACAGTGTGGAAGTATAAACACAAACTTGTTTTTTACTAACCATTTTACAATCCTTATTAACCTTTTAAAGTTAGGCTCTCATGTAGCCCATGCTGGCCTCAAATACTGTGTAGCTGAAGATGACTTTGAACTTTTGACCCTCTTGTCTTAACCTCCTGAGAGCTAAGGTTGTAGGCATGTGCCCCCATAGCCAGTTTAATTCTGTGCTGGGGGTTAACCCAGGACTCATGTAGGTGGTGGTGCTGGTGGGAGCGGCCAGAGCCTCACACATATACTAAGCAAGTGCAGTATCACTAACCTACCTCCAAGTTCCCTTTTGGAACAGCTGTCCCAGATATGGAGAAGAAAGGCGTGAAGTCTAAGAGTCACCAGCAGCCAAACAACAGAAAAATGGAGTCTGCCCTCCCACACAAGCTAGACAGTACCTGTACAGCGTTAGGTCTGTTCATCACCTAATATGCTTACTGCTTGCTTGTCATGGATTTTTTTTTCTCCACTATGTAGATATTGCTGGCCTGAAATTTGCTTTGTAGACCAAGACAGCTTGAATTCAGAGATCCTCTGCCTCTGTTGGAATTAAAGGCATGCACCACCACACTTGGTTCTTTCTTTTCTTTCTTTTTTTTTTTTTTTTGAGACAGGGTCTCATGTAGCCCAGGCTGCCTCCCCCACTCAGTTGCCACAAATGGCCTTGAATTTCTGATTGCCCTCCCTCTATCTCCTTCGAGCTTCTTGGAATTTTATGATACCATTGTTCTCCAGTCTCCTGTGTAGCAGTTCATTTCCCTTGACTATAATGGTTCCTGCTCACAGCCACAGCTCACCGAGTACATGTACAAGCACACACAGACACATTGCTTTATGGACGTTAAAAGCGCAGACCAGAACCTGACAGAGCCTAGGCCTCTAGGAGAGATTAATGCCTGAGGTTTTAACAAAGCAGAGAGAGCGTTGTAGAAAGCCCAAAATTATAGAAGCAGCTGCCCCCTGTTCTCACCACTTCGAGACTTAGACTGATACTTAAACTGGATTAATAGGAAAGAGACAGTGGCTCCACCTGCCTCCTGGCAGGGCTTGCTCACAAGGTCTTCTCTTCCTGACCTGACCTTTAAGTCAAGTAGACAAGACAGTAAATGCTTTTCTTGGCAGCTAAGGAAATAGCCTTCAAGGAATTGTGATTTATTTGTCCAAGGGGGCAGGGCAAGTCCAGGACTATGTCTGCATTCTAGAAACTTTGTTTAGTTGTCCGTGGGCTGATGGGGTGAGGCACAGTCAGAATGATACTGGTACAGTTTAGCCTAAAGGGCTGTAAGGAGTGGGGGTATCATCTTAGGGGCAGAGCCTTCATCTAGCATGTGTGAACCCCAACGTTCAATCTTCAATCTCTTGGGGGGATGAGGGAGTTGCTTTGGGGATAGTGTCTTAAATGTAGCCCAGGCTGACCTAGACCTCCTGCCTCAACTTCCCAGAGGACTGATTGTGAACCAATTGGTGTAGGGCTTTACATTTTTTTTTATTTTAATTAATTATTAAGAGACAGGCTCCAGGATGACCTGGAACTCACTATGTAGTCTCCTGAGTGCTGAGATTACAGAAGTGGCCTTTTTTTTTTTTTTTTTTTAAGTTATGACTGCTCTATTTGCATGGACGACTTTAAGTCAGAAGAGGGCACCAGATGTCATTACATCTTGGTTGTGAGTCACCATGTGGTTGCCGGGAATTGAACTCAGGACCTCTGGAGGAGCAGCCGGTTCTCTTAACTGCTGAGCCATCTTTCCAGCCCCTAAGGATGGCGGGATGGCGTTTTTATTTTGTCTTGTGTGTCCTGTCCCTGGGGCTCCCACTTAAATACCCACTTGCTGGTTTGGGCAAGCCCTTTACCACTAGGCTCTTTCACAAACCCGTATACATGGTTTTAATTCCTTTTCTTTTCTTTCTTTTTCGGACAGGGGTCGAGACAGGGTTTCTCAGTGTAGCCCTGGCTGTCCTGGAACTCACTCTGTAGAGCAGGCTGGCCTCGAACTCAGAGACCCGCCTGCCTCTGCGTCCTGAGTGCTGGGATTAAAGGCGTGCGCCACCACCGCCCATCTATGGTTTTAATTCTTAATGAGAACATTTCAAAAAATGTTTACACATATGTTTGTGTGTGCTTGAGTGCCCGCTGCAGGGTGTGAAGATCAGAGGACAACTAGTTAGAACTGGTTCTTTTTTCATAGTGTGGGTTCCACGGATTGAACTCAAGTGGTCAGTCTACTCGGCAAGAGACGTCACCTGGTGAGCCATCTCGCCGACCCAGGGGACACGCTGTGACTAAGGAATGTTTTTCTATAGATTGTTGCTCTGAGAGATCGGTGGTGTCCTGGGTCCCTTCTCCTCAGTCATTCTCAAGCTCCTGGATGCAGGTAGGTGATGTTCGGACTTGGGCTCATACTTCCAAAAACAAACAAAAAACCCGCAGTGGGCTCTGTACTCACTCAACACTCTGCTTGAGGAAGGGACGCCGCTATCCCTAGCCTGGGCACAATGCTTTTCATGCAGCAGGTACTCAGTTACATTGGAGGAATGTGCATTTTAGAAATATTCATTGGTCAATGGATTGGTCGTTCGAGTCAGAAAGGGATGAGGTGCCACTTGTTCCAGCTGCCTTCGTGGGGAAAGGCCAGCCCTTGCAAACTAACTTCAGGCAAAGCGAATAACTTTGTATCCCAACTGGGATACAAAACTACAAAGCTTGGTGAGCGACTGAAGAACTGCGCGCGCACAAATACGCCAGCTGTAGGTCAGGTGACTGCCTTCCCCTGGCAACGGCTTGTTCCTAGCAACCGGGCTGCGAGTTCAGGCGGAGCCGTCGGTGGCGGGAGACCGCTGCCATGAATCCGTCAGGAAACATTGGGGTCATAGAGCAGAATGGGGAAGAACACCTAGCCACCCCGATTCACGGGCCCTCGGTGCATTCGGATAACCCGCAGGAGCGCATCCAGGCCCGGCGCCTGCGCATCGCCGCCCGCCAGGAAGCCCGAAGGCGGTGAGCAGGGGAGGCGGGCTGATGCGTTGGAGAGCCCAGACCGGAGTGCAGAAGCTGGGGACATGTTGGGTGGGAGCTCTACTGTGAGGGGTGGGTGTGCTTTAAGTGTGAGCAGGAAACGTTTTCTTCCAGAACATTCAAGCAGTGAGTTTTGGGACAGCTAGGCATGGTAGCTCATGTCTTTAATCCCAGTACTGGAGAGGCAGAGGTAGGCAGACCTCTTTGAGGTCAAGGATAGCCTGGTCTACATAGTAAGGCCCTGTCTCCTCAAAATAAAATAAAATAAAATAAAGTGAAGTAAACGCTTTCATTTTAGTTAGTGGCCACACTCACTGGGCCCCTGGCCATGATGATCTATTGTAGCAAAGATCAGGATAGCTACTTATTTGTGTTTGCCGGAACTGAATCATTTTCCAGATTCCATCCAGGCATTTTTAGTGCCAGACCCGTGAGTTAGGCATACTGGGGGCTACCATACCTGTACCCCCACCATACCTCCTAGACTCCGAAGTCTTTATTAGCTTCGGCACAGTCGAAGGGACATCGTTTGGCTCCCACACCGTGAGAGCTCTTACCCAGACTTAATGTATCCTCAACTTCTAAGTAGTTCATTCCAGTTTCACTTTTGGTGGAGTGGAAACATGACCTTAGGCTGAGTGTACAGATCCAGCAGAAGCATAAGATGTCGGTGCCCATGTATCTTTATCCTAATTGGTAAGGCCATGATGATGGTATCAGCGGTAACTCAGATCTTTTCTTAATTGTCCTAAAACTGTCTGGCTATCCCTCTTTCCTCACTATTAGCTCCCCGATAACCATCAGTCCTTCAGGAAAGGGCTGCGGGCATCATTACAGTATGCGTTTGCCATTGTGTTTCAGGTTTTTCCTCCCGGGAACTGTGCCACCTCTTTAGTTATTACGTTCGGGGATGAGAACTGGTTTTGGTTCAGGAACTGGGCAAGGCAGGAGCATCCTCAGTGTGTCTGTTGCTGCGTTCTGCGGTAAACAGATGAACTGGACTCTTTGTCTGCCCTTCTGTTTGGTCCAAATGGTACAAGACAAAAGTTCCCTCCGGACTGTTATGTGTTAATGAGGGAGAGAGGACACATTAAAGTGAGCCAAGGGAGGAAGTAGCACTTTATGAGCTATGACAAGGACAGTAAGGAGGAAAGGAAAACAGTGGATGTGGGACCTAAAGACAGGCTGCTAGAGAGGGTGGCCTGAAGCCTGAGACAGAACTGACTAGATTGTATTAAGATATTTATTGGCTGCGATAACGGTATCTGATAATGCCTCAACAAAATAAAGGCCACTTTCTTGACGGGAAGGGTGGCATTTTTACCCTCAAATCATTTTGCTTGCTGTTTGGGGAATAGTGTGAAGGGGCCAGAGGTGTAACTGAGGAGACAAGGAGGGAAGGGGACAGCTGCCCTGGCTCTGGTGAGGCATGGGCTTGGCCTGGACTCTTTGAGGTGGCACTTTGGAGAGAAGCAGTTGGATCTGATTGTTTCATTCATTTGTGCCCTGGCATGCGTGGGCAACTGTTTATGGCGGTTCTCCAGTTGTTCCTGTCCTGGGCAGATGCTTGTGTTATTGTCAGACCCAAATGTTAAAAGGGAGAGGCGGCCCTTTGTTTGACCTGACTGCCCGGCTAGCTTACACCCGAAATAACCACACAGAAACTGTATTTATTAAAACACTGCTTGACCCATTGGCTCTAGTTTCTTATTGTCTAATTCTTACATCTTAATTTAACCCACTTCTGTTAATCTGTGTGTCACCACGTGACTGTGGCTTACCAGCAAGATTCTAACCAGCGTCTGTCTTAGGCAGGAGATCCATGGTGTCTCTCTCTGCCCTTCTTCCCAGCATTCAGTTCTATCTTCTCCGCCTACCTAAGTTCTGTCCTATCAGGCCCAAAGAAGTTTCTTTATTCATTAACCAATGAAAGCAATACATGAACAGAAGAACCTCCTATACTACCCAAGGTTCCACAGTCTTCCTTTATGCTGTCTGTCCAGTGTTTTTTGGGCCTTCCTCTTCGTCTTATCCTGTGCACTCCTCTAAGCAGTGCTATCTTTGGGTATCTGCTGTCATTCATTCTCATAAGATGGCTAAAGTATCTCAAGCGCCGTTCCTGTATCCTGTAGTTTGCTTCCTTCTGTAGATGGAGATGCTTCGTGATGTCATTGTTGCGTAGCCTATATCTTCGTGTGATGCCTAGAATCCTCCTGAGACATGCCATCTCAAACATGTTCAGCCACTGTTCTGAGGAGCGTTTCATTGTCCAGGTTTCAGAGTTGTAAAGAAGGCAGCTCAAGACAAGTGTCTCATATACTCATAATTTTGTTGTTGTCGTTATGTCTCTTGCTGACCAAACCTTTCCTAGTGCCTGAAATGCAGCCCTCGCTATCCCTATCTGCCTTTTGATGTCTGAAATAGCTCCTTCCTTTGAACTGAGGTTTCCTCCTAGATAGACAAAGTTGACTGTTTGCTTGAGGTTCTGATTCTTTATTACAATGTTAAAATCCTTGTGCGCCCTTCCCATGTGTTGTATCTCAGTCGTCTCAATGTTTACTTTCATACCAAGGTTTTCACTTACTTCCACCACTCTGTTTACCATGGCCTGCAGCTCATTTGGACTTTCAGTAAATAAGTGTTGTATACTACTTATGTGTATATATATATATATATATATATATATATATATATATATATATATATATATATATCAGCAAAAATGCAAGTTATTAATTTGTATACTACCTACCTGCACGCCTATCTCCTCATCCCCCAGGGCTGTTGCTATTATTAATTCCAGGAATATATTATAGAGTAGTGGTGAGAGGAAGCATCCCTGCAACACTCCTATGATTGTCTTAAACTGATCATTTAGCTCTCCACAGACTTTGACTGATGCAAAGGCATATTTATAGGCATTTTCTAGTATTCTTATGATTTTCTCTGGGTGCTTGTAGAACTTCATTGTTTCCCAAAGTTCTTTCCTCCGAATGCTATCAAATGCCTTCCTGAAGTTGCTGTACCAGACATATAAGTCTTTTCCAAATTCTTCGTATTTTTCTGCCAGTTGCCTCAAAGTGAAGATCTGATCAATTGTGCTCCTGTTAGCTGTGAATCCACACTGGGCCTCTGCTAGGATTTCCTCTGTTCCGCCCTTGATCCTTTGCAGGATAATGGAGGAGAAGATCTTGCTGCTATGGTACAACAAACTCATGCCCCTGTAATCTGAGCAGTCCAGCTTGTCCTTCTTCTGTGTGGGAATACGACTGAGTGCTTCCATTCCGTAGGAATCACTTCAGGTTACCCTATCTCTCTGAAGAGTCTGAGAAGCACCTTGGCCCCTGAGCCTATTGTAGCCACCTCCAACTCCTCCACCATGATGTCATCCACTCCTGGGGCCTTCTTGTGTTCCGCTCTCTTGATAGCTTCCTCTGTCTCACTCCTGTCAATATTTAATATTTCCTCATTGTCTCTGGTGTTTGAGTGGCTGCTGATATGTTTCTCATTGTAGTCCATGTTGACAGCATTAGGGTCATTGTATAGGGTGTCAAAGTATCGTCTCCATCTTTGCTTTACTTCCCCTGGTTCTGTTAATAAATTACCTGCCCGTTTTTAATTCCCCGAATCTGAGGAGCATATCTGGAAGTTGTCCGTCTGACATCTTTGTAGACAAGATGTGTTTTATTATGGAGTCTAGCCTCTTCGACCTCTTTCCGTGTACCCAGTATACACAGCTCTCTCCTCCCTGCACAGGTAGTTGTGGTGGTAAGACACTGGTGGGACGGCGAGGCAAGACATTAAAGATTGGGTTTTGAACATGTTAAGCAAGTTGGACACTATAAAATACTGAAATTAAGAAGTCCTTTAGGCATTTGGAAATGCTCTCAGATTGAGGAGATAATTGTCTTTTAGTGATCTTTAGTAACCAAAGAATTAGCCCTCAGAAGCAGCCTAGGTAGATCATTATGCAGAGAGGTTCTCAGTCAAGTCCCTCCTTGCCCCAGCGCCATTAGCTCTCTTTGTTAATGTATACATAATGTAAACATAATGCATTCGTAATGCATCCCTTTGGGGTAGGGATGTCTATGTTAGGTGGTGATCCTGAACTCCCTGAAATTCTCCTGTCTCAGTCTTCCAAGTGCTGGAGACACTGAGGGACACCACATCTGACATATTTGTCATAGTATTAAAATTAATTTTTATGCTTTATGGTAGTAGTATATTTTGAGTTTCTAAGTGATTGGGTATTTTGAGTGAAATAATTCTAAGTCCTAAATGGTCTTTATTGTCTCTGAATTGGGAGAATTTGTATAATCACATACTTGTATGTGTGTATAACTAACATTTCCCCCTTTTGAGATTCTAGCTTTATTTTCCCTTGCCTCAACAAGGTAGAAGGCAAGATCCAACTTCTGAAAGTTACCCTCTGACCTTCACATGTATGCCGTGGTTTGAACACACACACACACACACACACACACACACACCACACAAATAGATAAATAATATTTTTTAAAAAGATGGTTGTCAGCTGGGTGTGGTGGCACATGCCTTTAGTTCCAGCACTCAAGAGGCAGAGGCAGGCAGATCTCTGTGAGTTCCAGGCCAGCCTGTCCTACAAAGTGAGTTCCAGGAAAGCCAGGGCAACACAGAGAAACCCTGTCTTGAAAAACAGAAAAAACAAACGAAAAACAACAACAACAAAAAAATAGTTATCATCAGGTGTGGTGTCTATAATCCCAGCACTCAGGAGGCAGAGGCAGGCAGATCTCTGAGTTTAGGACCAGTTTTGTTAAAATATGGAGTTCCAGGTCATCCAAGGCTATGTATCAAAACAAGATAAAATGAAGCTGGGCGGTGGTGGCACACACCTTTAATCCCAGCACTCGGGAGGCAGAGGCAGGCGGATCTCTGTGAGTTCGAGGCCACCCTGGTCTACAAAAGCTAGTTCCAGAACAGGCTCAAGGCTACAGAGAAACCCTGTCTCAACAAAACAAAAATAAATAAATAAATAAAATGCAACACTGAAGAGGCCTGGAGAAATGGCTCAGCAGTCAACAGCAGTGACTGTTTCTTCAGAGGACCCAGGTTTGGTTTTTAACACCTCATGGCAGGTCACAACTGTCTCTAACTCCAGTTCCAGGAGATCCAACGCCCTCTTCTGGTTTCTGTGGGCACTGGGCATGCACATGGTGCACAGACACACATGCAGACGAACACCCTTTGACATAAAATAATAATCACAAAGAAACTGTTCAGCGCAATGGAGGAACTAGGTCTCTTCCAGATAAGGAGAGGGTGTAGCTCAGCCATCAATCATGAGCCAATTCCCAGTGCAAAAGGAAGAGAGGGAGTGGAGGGGAGAGCAGGGGAAGATGTGGAGACAAAGAAGGAAGGAGGGAGGGAGGGTCCATTCCAAAGTGGAGAGAAGTGCCTCCAAGCTTCCAGGTCACAAAAGGCAGCCAGGTGTGGTGGTACATGCCACTGACTCCAATACTGTGGAAGCCGAAGCAAATGGATCAAGAGTTCCAGGCCATTCTGAGCTACACAAGGAGAGCCTGTCACAAAGAAACCAACAACCAACAACAAAACAGGACAAAAGAGTATGACCACGCCCAGCGTCCTGTGAGTGCTGGAGGTTGGATGTTCGAACTCAGGTCCTATTTTCTATTTTCTCAGCCTCTGGTGGGTGATTTTTATTTTTAATTTATTTTATGTTATGTTATATGATAGTTTTGCCTGCATAAATGCATGTATACCACATGCATGCCTTATACACCTGGGGAGATCAGCAGAGGGCATTGGATCCCTGGAACTAGAGTCGTGGCTGATTTCAAGGCAGGAGGGTGCTGAGATCTGAACCCAGATCCTCTGCGAGAGCAAGTGTTCTTAGCCAAGGAGCCATCTCTCCAGTCCTGTATGTAGTGTGTATGTGTGTGTGTGTGTGTGTGTGTGTGTGTGTCTGTGTTTTAAACTCATAGCGCATTTTAGTTTGGTCTTGTCTCATTTCAAGGGTCTGTTGGTTGCATGTGGTCAGTGGCTACCACATTGGCCAGTATAGTGCCCAGGAGGTCAAAATGGATGAATTAAAGCAGCCAAGGGGTTGAAATAGAACCTCAGTGAGAGTTTGTGGCCATCGCTTTCCTCCCTGAACCCCTGATCTTTGTTCCAGGGATTAGCTGGAGGTATTTAGACAGAGTTGGTTATTGATTGATTGATGGTCAATGTAGGAAGTTTGAGGTGCGCATGGGGGTGCAGGTGTCAGCCTGACAATGTCCTAGCAGAAGGGAACAATTGGTGCTCTTTCCAGAAAAGCGAAGGGTGAGTTCAGATCGGAGTGGAGTGAAGAGCCCTGCTGAGTAGGATTTGGGTTAAGATTTAGAGCCTGGTGGGGCCTCTCAGTTCTCTTATCTCAAAAATGGGCGGGGGGGGGGTGTACTTTGAACAAAGTGGGTGGAGTTGAGGCCAGTGAAGGGCTCTCCTTGTTTCCTAATGAATGCTGGAATCCTGACAGCTTGCTGCCTACAAGAGCCCTTAGGACTGCTTGTGCCTTGGGAGTGAGGGAGGCCTCTGGGCAGTAAGCTGCTTGGGGGTGACAAGCTATTTGCCTGCTGCCTCCTTGGAGAATTCCAGACCCTTCTTTCTCCTCTCTCTTCCTTGCTCCCTCCCTCCTTCATTGTGTAGCCTACACGGCCTTTGAACTTGTGATTTTTCCCACGTGTCTTACCTTCTAATTAAAATATGAATTTGTGACTGGAGTTTTGGGACACAGAACTGTCTCTGGGAGCCTCAACATACTTGGCTCTGGCCATCAGTCCCAGAGTGCCAATTAAAGAGAGAGAGTAGTTAGTAGTAAAAGACAGAGAAAAGGGTTTAACCAATATGACCACACTGGGAAGTCTAGTGACCCTAAGTTTATTATCTCAGTTCTGGCTCTGACAGCTGTAAACCTGATTTGAGGCCAAGTCGTCTTACTGCTTGCGGAAATGAAAACAGACTGAGAACAAAGGCTTAGGCAAAAGTTGTTGGTTTGTTTGTTTCTGTTATTGTAGACACAGGGTCTCTCTCACCCTGTAGCCCAGACTGGCCTGAAACTCACAGTAATCCTTCTGCCTCAGCCTTCCAAGTGCTGGGATTACAGGTATGAGTAACAATGCTTGGTTTAGGCAGGAATTTTAATTTGAAAGAAAAGCCATGGAGGAGATAGGAACAGCACTGGCTTGGTGGGAAGTCTTAAATTGTTGCAAATAGAAAGAGCAGGGGTAGTAGAGGGATCTGGAGTGTTAATCATGAGGATAGCTTTAAAAAAAAATCTCTTGCTGGGTGGTAGAGGCAGGTGGATCTCTGGATCTCTGTGAGTTTGAGGACAGTCTGGTGTACAGAGCAAGTTTCAGGACAGCCAAGGTTACCCAGAGAAACCCTGTCATGAAAAACAAAATGAAACAAAAAGAAAAAAAAAACGAAAAGAAAAAAAATTTTTTTTTCTGCTTTAAGGGAATTTCCCCATGTGGTATGTAACTCAATGGTCAGTTTGTCCTTGGAGATATCTTGGTATTATCTGGTACCTGTTGGGTCCTTCCTTGATGATGAACAGAAAAGGAATGGACGTTCTACACATTCCTAAGAAACAAGAACAGATAGTGGGGTACCCAATGGTATGAGGGCCTATGCCTCCTGCCCCTCCAGTAAGTTCGAGGCCAGCCTAGTCTACAGAGTGAGTTCCAGGACAGCCACTGTCTGGACAGCACACTATCTCATGTCTCCCTGTCAATGGATGGGTAAAAAGTAATTTAAATTTTTGTTTTTGTTTTTCTAGACAGAGTTTCTCTGTGTAGCCCTGGCTGTTCTGGGACTCACTCTGTTGACCAGGCTGGCCTTGAACGCAGAGATCCACTTCCCTCTGTCTCCAAAGTGCTGGGATTAAAGGCATGTGCCACCACCACCTGGTAATTTTGTTTTTAAGATTTATTTATTTGCCGGGCAGTGGTGGTGCACCTTTAACCCCAGCACTTGGGAGGCAGAGGCAGATGGATCTTTTTAAGTTCAAGGCCAGCCTGGTCTACAGAGTAAGTTCTAGGACAGCCAGGGCTACACAGAGAAACCCTGTCTCGAAAAACAAAAAAAAAAAAACAAATTATTTATTTTATGTATGAGTGCTTTGTCTGCATGTGTGTATAAAGCACATGGACATCTGGTACTCTGGAGGCCAGGAGAACTCATCGAATCCCCTGGAACTAGATTGGAAGAGATGATTGTGAGTTGCCACAAGGGATTCTTACTCTTGTCCTCTGGAAGAGCAGCAAGTGCTCTTGACTGCTGAGCTACCTCTCTAGACATAAAATGTAATTTTAGAAAGTAGTAATTATTATTTTTTAAAGAGTTTTAAGGATTGGAGAGATGCCTCAGTGGCTAAGAGCTCATGTTGCCCTTGAAGTTGGACTGGAGTTAATCCTAAGCACCTATGGGTGACTCATAGCCAGCTTTGACTGTAGCTCCAGGGGATCTGACCCCTCTTCTCTCTTCTTTCCATGGGGACCCTGAGTTCATAAGAACAGACCCATATACAGACATACATGCACATAACTAAAAACAATAGATTTTTTTTTTTTGAGACAGGGTTTCTCTGTGTAGCTAGCTGCCCTGGATCTCACCTTGTAGAGTGACCAGGCTGGCCTTGAACTCACAAAGATCCACCTGCCTTTGCCTCCAGAGTGCTGGGACTGAAGGTGTACATTGCTACCACCACCTAGTTAAACAATAGCTCTTTAAAAAGATTTTAGTGTACATTTTAATCACGAGGGTTAAGAGAAAGAGAGACACTTGGGAAGAAAGACCCACCTGAGAGCTAGGTGTAGGCATCTCAAAGGAGGGTCACCATTAAGCAGTGACGTGTATGCCATTTTGGTGGCTCTCAAATTAATCCTAGGGTCCACCTTTTTGCCAAGTGAGACCATAGAGTAGCCTGTGAGTTGCCTTGAGTGGATTATAATTGGAAGTGAAGCCAGGAGCCACTAGGCTTGTACAAAGGCTTTAGGACAGGTCTTTTTTGCACTGTAAATAGGGATTTGGGCGAGGTTCCCCGGAAGCTGTAGGTTTCTATCAGGTAAAGGAGGAAGGCCTTAAGCAAACGCTGTTTATTGTCAGGGTTACTGTTTGTTCTCAGTGGGGAACAGATTTCAGTCAGATTCCTGGGTGACGGATTCCTTTTCCCTCCCCAGTTCATAATTCCTGTGTTTCCAACCTGTCTCACCAGGTCCTTCCAGAAATGGTTGTTTTGTTGTTTGAGAAAAGGTCTCAGCAGACCAGGCTAACCTTAAACTCACTATGTAGCTCAGGTTGGCCTTAAACTCTTGATTCTTTTGTCTCTCTACCTTCCAAATACTGGGATTACAGGGTTGCACTAACCTATATTCAGCCTTCCAGAACATTTCACTAGGACTGAGAACCTGCAAGGGGAGCTCTCTGCTTTTCCGGATATCTCCTGAAGCCCTTCCCTTCCCCTTCCTTCATCCCCACCCACTCTCTATCTCTTCCCAGGTAGAAGGGATTATAGGTCACCTCAACTGGTGTATCTAATTTTTCTATCTTTCTTTATGAGACAGATCCTCACTAGGTAGCCAAGATGGCTGACCTTAAACTCCCAAGCCCCCTGCCGTGGTCTGTAGAGTGCTGGAATTATAGGTCTGAGTCACCATGCTCTTCACTCTGTATTGCCTGAGGTTACATCCCATCCTTTCCTGGGCCACTAAGCAGCTCTTTATATTGCTGCTAAGTCACTGAAGTCAGCAGCTGGGACTAGAGAGATGGCCCAGTGGCTAAGAGTGCAAGCATAGCGCTCTCGCAGAGGACTAGCTGTTGGCGCCACCATCCACACTGGGTGTCTCATGACTGCCTGCAACTCCAGCTCCAGGGGATTTGCTGCCCTCTGCTGGACTCCATAGGTACCTGCACCTGCTCATACCCCCTCCCCCAACACATACATCATTTAAAAATAAAAATCAAAATCATTAAAAAGTCAGCTGCAACAAATTCCACAGGAGTGGAACTGAACGAGACTCCTAGGACAGAGAGGGCCGGAGGAAACAAGCTCCACCAAGAGCAGAGGCCAGGAGCAAATCCAGCCCTGGGAGCCAACCCAGTCCTGGGACACTGGCAGACCAGGATTGAGCCAATGACCTGACTCAAAGTCTGTGATCTCCACCAGAACTGGAGTGGGACTGAACCAGTTACCTAAGACACAGAAAGAACAAGCTCCATCAGGAGCAGAAGCCAGGAGCAAACCCAGTCCCGGGACATGGGCGGATCAGGACTGAGCCAGTGACTAGATCCAGAGTCAGCGATCTAAACCACAAAAGGTCCAACTCCAAGCCAGGGACTTCTGCAGGAGGAGATCCAGACCAAGATTTACAGAACCAGATCAAAGCCAGAAGCCTAGGCCAAATAGGCCTAAGACAGAAAACTCCAAGGGAGCAGACCAAAGCACAGGAGCACTGAGCTATCTCCAGGAACAGGAATAACCAATGGGGTAACTAGAACTGTGACACTGACTGTACCATGAGGAACAAACATCTGAGCTTTGGATTCACTGGCACCTAGACTATTCAACAGAATCTCAGACAGCCCCAACCACACCTATTAGAGGAAAAGATGAGTAGAAAAGGTAAGATCACAAGCTACACCACAAAAAGCAACACAATACCAGTAAAACCTAAAGAGCCTACAAAACCAAGACCTGAACAACCAAATATGGATGAACCAGAAGAAAAAGATCTAAAAAATAACCTCAAGAGAATGTTTGAAATTCTTAAAGATGAAATGAGAAATTACCTTAAAGAAATGGAGGAAAAAGAAAACAAAAAATTGGAAGATATCGGCAAATCACTTAAAGAAAACCAAGAAAAAGAACTCAAACATATAAAAGAAACTATTCAGGACTTGAAAACTGAGATAGAAAAATAAAGAAAACACAAGCTGAAGGAATTATAGAAAGAGAAATCATGAGAAAAAGATCAGGAACCACAAATGCAAGCATGAAAAACAGAATACAAGAAATGGAAGAGAGAATCTCAAGTGCTGAAGATACAATAGAGGAAATAGACTCATCACTTAAATCTAACAAAAGCTTAACCCAAAATATCCTTGAAATATGGGACAACATAAAAGGGCCAAATCTTAGAATAATAGGTATAGAAGAAGGAGAAGTTCAACTCAAAGACACAGAAAATTTATTTAACAAAAATCATAGAAGAAAATTTTCCCTACCTAAAGAAAGATATGCCTATGATACACAAGAAGCTTGCAGAACACCAAATAGACTGGATCCAAAAAAAGTCCTCGCACCACATAATAATCAAAACACTAAACATATAGAGTAAAGAAAGAATATAAGAGCTGCAAAGGAAAAAGGCCAAGTAACATATAAAAATAGACCTATCAGAATTACACCTGACTTCTCAGTGGAGACAATGAAAGCCAGAAGGTCATGGTCAAGCATTATGCAGACATTGAGAGACCACGTATGCCAGTCCAGACTACTATACCCAGCAAAACTGTTGATCACCATAGAAGGACAAAACAAGATATTCCATGACAAATCTAGATTTCACCAATACCTAGCCACAAACCCAGCCCTACACAAAATACTAGAAGGAAAACTCCAACCCAAGGAAGATGGCTACACCAACAAAAACACAGACAATTGATGATCTCATTACAGCAAATCCCAAAGAAGAAAAAAATGCACAAATTAACATCACCAACGATGAAAACTAAATTCACAGGAGATAGCAACCACTGGTCATTAATATCCCTAAATGTAAATGGACTCAACTCACCCATAAAAAGGCACAGGCTAACAGATTGGATACGAAAACAGAATCCATCCCTCTTCTGCATACAAGAAACGCAACTCAACCTCAAAGACAGACATCGCCTCAGAGTAAAAGGTTGTGAAAAAAATATACTAATCAAATGGACCTAAGAAACAAGTGGGTGTAGCTATCCTAATATCTAACAAAATAGACTTCAAGCTAAAATCAGTCAAAAGAGACAAAGAAGGACATTTCATATTAGTCACAGGAAAAATCCATCAAGAGGAAATTTCAATACTGAACACCTATGCTCCAAATACAAGGGCACCCTCATATGTCAAAGAAACACTTCTAAAACTTAAATCATATATTAAACCCCACACACTGATAGTGGGAGACTTCAACACTCCCCTCTCACCGCTGGACAGGTCAATCAGACAAAAAATGAACAGAGAAATAAGAGAACTAACAGATGTTATGACTCAAATGGACTTAACAGACATCTATAGAATATCCCATCCAAACAGAAAAGAATATACCTTCTTCTCAGCACCTCATGGAACCTTCTCATAAATTGACCACATACTCGGTAACAAAACAAACCTCAACAAATACAAAAAAAATGGAATAACCCAATGTACCTTATCAGATCACCATGCTTTAAAACTAGAAATCAACAGCAATACTAATTCCAGAAAATCCACAAACACATGGAAATTAAACAATGCTCACCTGAGTCATCAATGGGTGAAGGAAGAAATAAAGGGGGAAATTAAAGATTTTCTAAAATTCAATGAAAATGACCACACAACATACCCAAATTTATGGGACACAATGAACGCAGTGTTAAGAGGCAAGTTCATAGCACTAAAATGCCTACGTAAAGAAGCTGGGAAAATCCCACACTAGTGAATTAACAGAACTTTGAAAACTTTAGAACAAAATGAAGCAAACTCACCTAAGGGAACTAGACGGCAAGAAATAATCAAATTGAGAGCTGAAATCAACAAAATAGAAACAAAGAAAACAATACAAACAATCAATAAGACAAAGAGTTGGTTCTTCAAGAAAATCAATAAAGTAGACAAGCCTTTATCCAAACTAACCAATAGGCAGAGAGAGAATATCCAAATTCACAAAATCAGAAATGAAAAGGGGGACATAACAACAGACACAGAGGAAATACAGAGGATCATTAGGTCAAATTTTGAACACCTGTACTCCACAAAATTGGAAAACTTAAAGGAAATGGACAATTTTCTGGATAAATATCACTTACCAAAATTAAATCAAGACCAGATAAGCAAATTAAACAGACCTATAACTGCTGAAGAAATAGAAACTGTCATCAAAAGTCTCCCAACCAAAAAAAGCCCAGGACCAGATGGTTTCAGCTCAGAATTCTACAAGACTTTCAAAGAAGAACTAATACCAGTACTCCTCAAATTATTCCACACAATAGAAACAGAGGGAACATTGCCAAACTCTTTTTATGAGGCTACAATTACCCTGATACCTAAACCACAGAAAGACAATAGTAAGAAAGAGAATTACAGACCAATCTCACTCATGAACACTGATGCAAAAATACTAAATAAAATACTGGCAAATCTAATTCAAGAACACATCAGAACCATCATCCACCATGACCAAGTCGGCTTCATCCCACAGACGCAGGGATGGTTCAACATACAAAAATCTGCCAATGTAATCCACCATATAAACAAGCTGAAAAATAAAAACCACATGATCATTTCATTAGATGCCGAAAAAGATTTGACAAAATACAACATCCCTTCATGATAAAGGTCTTGGAGAGAGCAGGGATACAAAGAACATACCTAAAAATTAAGGCAATATACAGCAAGCCAACAGCCAACATCAAACTAAATGGAGAGAAACTCCCAGCAATTCCACTAAAATCAGGAACAAGACAAGGTTATCCACTCTCTCCATATCTATTCAATATAGTTCTTGAGGTCCTAGCTAGAGCAATAAGACACCAAAGGGAGATCAAGGGGATACAAATTGGAAAAGAAGAAGTCAAACTCTCACTGTTTGCTGATGATATGATAGTTTACATAAGTGATCCCAAAAATTCTACCAAGGAACTTCTATAACTCATAAACACTTTCAGCAATGTAGCAGGATACAAGATTAACTCAAAAAAATCAGTAGCCCTTCTATACACAGATGATAAAAGGGCTGAGGAAGAAATCAGAGAATCAACACCCTTCACAATAGCCACAAATAGCATAAAATATCTCGGAGTAACTCTAACCAAACAAGTGGAAGACTCGTATGACAAGAACTTTAAATCTTTGAAGAAAGAAATCGAAGAAGACACCAGAAAATGGAAAGACCTCCCATGCTTTTGGGTAGGCAGAATTAACATAGTACAAATGGCAATCTTACCAAAAGCAATGACATATTGAATGCAATGCCCATCAAAATCCCAGAAAAATTCTTCAAAGACCTCGAAAGAACGGTATTCAACTTCATTTGGAAGAGCATAAAACAATCCTGGGCAACAAAAGAACTTCTGGAGGCATCATAGTCCCTGACTTCAAACTATATTATAGAGCTACAGTACTGAAAACAGCCTGGTACTGGCATAAGAACAGACAGGAGGGCCAATGGAACCGAATAGATGATCCGGATATCAATCCACACATCTTCAAACACCTGATCTTTGATAAAGAAGCAAAAAATATCAAATGGAAAAAAGAAAGCATATTTAACAAGTGGTGCTGTCATAACTGGATATCAACATGTAGAAAAATGAAAATAGACCCATATCTATCACCATGCATAAAACTCAAGTCCAAATGGATCAAAGACCTCAACATAAAGCCAGTCACACTGAACCTTATAGAAGAGAAAGTGGGAAGTACACTTGAACGCATTGGCACAGGGAACCACTTCCTAAATAGAACCCCAGCAGCACAGACACTGAGAGAAACAATTAATAAATGGGACCTCCTGAAACTGAAAAGTTTCTGTAAAGCAAAGGACATGGTCAACAAGACAAAACGACAGCCTACAGAATGGGCAAAGATCTTCACTAATCCCACATCAGACATAGGTCTGATCTCCAAAATATACAAAGACCTCAAGAAATTGGACACCAAAAGATCACATAATCCAATAAAAAAAATGGAGTACAGACCTAAACAGAGAACTCTCAACAGAGGAATTTAAAATGGCTGAAAGACACTTAAGGAAATGTTCAACATCCTTAGCCATCAGAGAAATGCAAATCAAAACAACTCTGAGATTCCATCTTACACCTGTAAAAATGGCCAAGATCAAAAACACTGAGGACAACATATGCTGGAGAGGTTGTGGGGGAAAGGGAACACTTCTGCATTGCTGGTGGGAATGCAAGCTGGTACAACCCCTTTGGATGTCAGTGTGGCGATTTCTTAAAAATTAGGAAACAACTTTCCTCAAGACCCAGTAATACCACTTTTGGGTATATATCCAAAGGATGCTCAATCGTGCCACAAGGACATGTGCTCAACTATGTTCATAGCAGCTTTGTCATAGCCAGACCTGGAAACAACCTAAATGCTCCTAGATCAAAGAACGGATAAGGAAAATGTGGTACATTTACACAATGGAGTACTACACAGCAGAAAAAAGCGACAGCTTGAATTTTGCAGGAAAATGGATGGAGCTAGAAAACATCATACTGAGTGAGGTAACCCAGAAAGACAATTATCACATGTACTCACTCATAGGTGGATTTTAAACATAAAGCAAAGAAAACCAGCCTACAAACCACAATCCCAGAGAACTTAGACAACAATGCAGACACTAAGAGAGACTTACATAGATATAATCTACATGGGAAGTAGAAAGTATAAAAAGACAAGATCTCCTGAGTAAATTGGGAGCATGGGGACCTTGGGGGAGGGTTGGAAGGGGGAGGGGAGAGGCAGAGAGGGGAGCAGAGAAAAATGTAGAGCTCAATAAATATGAATAAAAAGAAAAAAGAAAACACACACGTGCACACACACAAGTGAATGTATTAAAAACATAACTATACAAGGGGTGGCAGTGAGGAGCAGATTTCTCAGCTGGTAAGGAAGCTTGCTACCAAGCCTGATTTAAAAAAAAAAAAGTCAGCTGCTAGCGGCGGTAGTGGCACATGACTTTAATCCCAGCACTAGGGAGACAGAGACAGGCAGATCTCTGTGAGTTCGAGGCCAGCCTGGTCTACAAGAGCTAGTTCCAGGACAGGCTCCAAAGTCACAGAGAAACCCTGTCTCAAAAAACCAAAACAACCAAACAAACAAAAAAGCCAGCTGCTATACCTGAGACTGTTTCCTGTTCCCACTGATGTAGCAGCTGCAGTCATTTTGGGCTTCTGTGCTTGTGTCCTCGAGTAAACTAGAAAAATACTAAAGATGAGGATTGATAGAATAAACACATTTCAAATTTTGATCAATATCACCAAACTGCCCTTGATTTAGATTGTTATACATTGTGTAAATGGTACCTGATATTTTCAACCTTTAAAATCTTTTCCAGTCTGTTGGGAGAATAGGGATGTATCCTGGATAATTTTTTTTTCCAAGACAGGGTTTCTCTGTGTTGCTTTGGAGCCTGTCCTGGAACTAGCTCTTTGTAGACCAGGCTGGCCTCAACCTCAGAGAGATCCGCCTGCCTCTGCCTCCTGAGTGCTGGGATTAAAGGTGTGCGTCACCATCGCCCAGCATATCCTGGATAATTTTAAGTCAGCTTGACACAAGCAAGAATGATCTAAGAGGACAGAACCCCAACTAAGAAAATGCCCCCTTTAAGACTGGGCTTGGCCAGCCTGGAGGGCATATTCTTAGTGATCACTGGGGAGGGCCCAGCCCATTGTGGGTGGGGCCATCCTGGGGTTGGTGGTCCTGGGTTTTACAAGAAAGCAGACTGAGTAAGCCATGAGGAATAGCCAGTAAGCAGCACCCCTTCCTGGCCTCTGTATCAGCTCCTGCCTCCAGGTTCCTGCCCCGTTTGAGTTCCTATCCCAGCTTCCCCTCAATGACAAACAGTGACATCGCAGTTTAAACCAAATAAACCCTTTCCTTCGCCAATGTTCTTTTTTTTTTTTTTTTTAATCATAGCGTTTCATCCCAACAGCAGAAACCCTAACTAAGACAGGATGTAACTGGGCTCCTAGGGGTCTATGCTGAGGGGTTCCAAAGGTCCAGGCCCAGTTCCCCGTAGCTGATTCTGTCAGCTACCCACTGATGGGAGTGGTGGTGAAGGCAAGAAAGGAATTTATTCCTAATGTGGCCACACTGGAGGGGAAATGGCAATGAGGTAACTGAAAAATTTGTTCCTGGCCCCTAGCTTTCAGGCTGTGGTTTTCTGGTGGACCATTCTCTCGGGACCAGTGAGGCAGGGCCTGCCAGAAATAAGAAGTCCGTGCTGCCCTGGGCTGGTGTTAGTTCTCATCAAAGGCCATTTGCTGTGCAAATGTTCCCTCCTGAACCCAAGGTGAAGTGTAAGGGAATGATTCAGAGAAAAGGGAGGTCAGAAAGGTGAAAGAGGGCATCAGCTGGCATCCACACCGCTGGTCATCATGTAGACAAATGGCACATGGAGGAGATGCCAGGAGATGCCAGCCACCAGGCGCCATCTTGGTGACATCCTCCTGCTGTGACAAAGGCAGCTTGAGGGGTGTTCATTTCAGCTCATTGTTCACAGCGGGGAAGGGTGCCAGCCCAGGATGGTGGGTTCACAGAGGGGAAGGGTGCCAGCCCAGGATGGTGGGTGGTGATCCTTCCCATCTCGGCAGTGTCAAGACAGACTCCATATGCAGCCCAAATACCTGTCTCCCAGGTGATTCCAGGTTCCGTAAACAGAGAGCTTAGCCAAAGGTGGGCTTGCTCAGGTTCTCCTTTCCTTATATTTGCTTCTAGTGTGGGGTGTTTTGTTTTTCTTTTCTTTCATTCATTCTTTCTTTCATCCTTTCTTTCTTTCTTTCTTTTTTTTTTTGAGATAGGGTTTCACTGTATAGACCAGGCTGGCCTCGAATTTAGAGATCCAGCTGCCCCTGCCTCCTGGGATTAAAGGCCTGTGCCCCCACTGCCTGTTGTTTTGTTTCTTGAGAGAGGGTCTCTCTACACAGCCTTGGCTGTCCTAGAACTCACTATTTAAATGCTTCCAGTGTTTTTATTATCATTGTGTATGGCAAATTTTTTCCTTTTTTGTGATTCTGGGGATTGACCCCAGGGCTTTGCTCATGTTGGGAAAGCTTTTACCACTAAGCTACGTCTCTAGTTCTTGGGAGTTTCATTTAAAATTGTATCTAAGTCTGGTATCCTGCAATCCCAGCGCTTGGAATCAGAGAAACAGCTGGATCTCTTCAAGTTCAAGGCCAGCCTGGTTTATGCATCAAGTTTCAGCCAGCCAGGGATACATACCTGTGTCTCCCCACAAAAGAAAAAAATAAAATTCAAGTGGTCTGTTTTTGGGTATAGAAAGCGTTTAAAGACAGAGCACAAACACTCGCGATAACAGCAACATCCTGCTTTGGTTTCTTCTGCCACAGGGAGGCCCTGGGAGAGTATCTAGACGGAAAGGAGAGCGAGGAGGAGCAAAGCAAGAGCTACAAACAGAAGGAAGAGAGCAGACTGGTACGAACTGGCGACAGCGAGTCCCTTAGCGTGGTCTTCACAGGCGGGCCGGCAGGCACCTGTGTTGCTGTCTCTAGATGGGGCTGAACTGGAGTCTGTCGGGTTGGGGTCTGCCTAGGAGTGAGCTTTCAAATTGTGGGTTCTTGTCAGGAAAGGTGGAGCACATCTCTAGTGCCATTGTCCAGGAGACTGGGGCAGGAGCATTGCTATGTGTTTAAGATTGGTCTAGGATAGAGTGTGAGCCTGTCTCAAAAACAAACAAGAGACGGGCTGAGGGATGGCTCGGTGTTTAAAGTGCTTGCATCCAAAGCACAAGGGCTGGAGTTCAGATCCCCAGAACCCATGTAAATATTGAGTGGGTAGGGCAGTAGAGACAAGGGATCCTAAAGCAAGCTGGCTTGGGATTTGCTATGTAGACCAGGTTGCCCTTAAAACCAGAGATACACCTGCCTCAGCCTCCTGAGTTCTAGGATTAAAGGCGTGCGCTCCCACACCCAGCCTTAACTTTTTTAAATATATAATTACATTTTATTTATTTATTTTATGTGCCTGGGGTGTATGTGCCATGGTGCATATGACACTCAGAAGACAATTTATGGGAGCCGGTTCTACAATGTAGGGTTTGGGGACTGAACTCAAGTTATCTGGTTTGGCAGCAAGGACCCTTACCAGTGAGCTGTGTTATCAGAGTGTTCTATCTTTACAGATTCTCATCTCTTTGTTTTTCAGAAATTGACTAAACTACTGCTCTGTGGTACTGAGTTGGTAACAAATATCCAAGTGGCTACAGACATCAGAGAGATCCATAGGAGGGTTGAAGAAGAGGAGATTAAGCGTCAGCGGTGAGGCATCGACTGTGCTTGCGCACTGCGGACGTGACCGTCCTTAGAGTCTTTTGAGTCCCAAGCACTTTTAGAATTGAGATGAATATAAAGAACCGCAGGAAGTCATACAAGGAGGCTTTAGGGTTTCTCTGCAGAGGTCAGAAGAAACTCAGCAGGCTTAGGTCGGGCTGGAAAGGCCAAGAAGGGTTTGGCTATTGAGTAGGTGTTTCAGGCAGAGGTGTGCAATCTCATCTCAGAACGCGCTTGGGAGTGGCAGATGTGGCTCAGACGGTGTCAACAGCCCCGAGAATGACTTTTCTTTGTTTCTTTCTTTCTTTCTTTCTTTCTTTCTTTCTTTCTTTCTTTCTTTCTTTCTTTCTTTTTTTTTTTTTTTGGACAGGGTTTCTCTGTAGCTTTGAAGCTTGTCCTGGAACTAGCTCTCGTAGCCCAGGCTGGCCTTGAACTCACAGAGATCCGCCTGCCTCTGCCTGCCTCCCGAGTGCTGGGATTAAAGGCGTGCGCCACCACCGGCCCGAGAATGACTCTTGCAGGTGCAGCTTGTTGAGAAGGAGCTGCTGACAAAGCAGGTGATGACTGAGGGGGCTGCATTCATCTGAAGCTTCTGCCAACAACCCTTTTTGCCTATGGCTCTAAAGCTGCAGCCGAATTGATGGAAACCTGGGCTTGGAGAGCCCCCTAGTGTTCCATCTGCAGAGGCGACTAGGGCTGAGATGAGGCACAGATGAAACAGCACTTTGAGACAAAGTGTCCTTGTGCACTGGGTTTTCTTCCTCTTATCCTGGCTTCTCTGATATTAGTAAACACCCTGGGAAGCAGCACGGCTTGTTTACTTCTTTCATACAGGACCATTATCTGAAGCCATGATGAAATATGACGTTTCTGTGGCTGGCTCTTAGTGAAAATTTGGAGGGGGGAGGACAGGAAAAACAAACAAACAAACAAACAAAAACAAAACAACAACAGCAAAATCAACCAAGAAGTTCGATATTAAATCAATTAAATGAGCAGACTCACAGGTAGCTCAGTGTTACATTCATATGTAGTAACATTTTCTAAAAAAGAAAAGAAATATTGTAATAGGTACCATGACTGCGGCAGTATTGGATATGCGGCTCCTGTCATTAAAGAAGTTTGTGCCCTTTTTTTGTGACAATCATATAGAGCTATAGGCATTCACTGGTGTGGTCCTAGCCACCATTTTCAGAAGAGCTCCTACCTCAGCTCTGATATCGACTTCTCTACTGAATCCTCAGTGTGCCCCTTCACTGGGCCTCTTTGGAATTTGTACAAGGCGCTCCTGATTTTGTTACTGATGACGGAAGGGGAGCGATCAGACACCCAAGGCTGTGCTGTTAATGAAAGCTTATCGAGGAGTTTAAGAGCTGGGTGTGGTGGTCATGCCTGGATTCTCCTCAGTGCTTGGAAAGTTGAGGTAGGAGAGTAGCCTCAATTGTGAAGTCACTCAGGGGTACCTACTGGGTTCCCGGCCAGCCTGCACTACAGCTGAGACTCTCAGCAGAAAGAATTTAGGTATCACTTGTGATGCGGTAGCCAGGTACTGAGCCCCCAAACAGTGTGTCATTTTATTAATCCTAGCAACGGGCACACAAAGGTCACCAAGGTAGATGTCTCATCCTCCGCACTGCACAGAGGGAGTCAAGCGAGGTTTGCAGAGATTAAGTGGCTTGTCTCGAGTCTACTCACAGTATTGTCAGGATTTGATTCTAAGCTGTTGGCAATAATCCTAAGCGTCACCGTCTCACCCTGCCCAGCTGACTTGATGCGAAGGCACGGACGTGCTTTATTTAGCATTGACCTGTTTTTAAATCGGGGTTGGCGTTTATGAAGAAGAGGTTTTGTCTGAGCCCCTTGTCTTGATGCTTTGACAAGATCAGCTTAGAGGAGCGAGGACTTCTCTTGGCTCCCAGTTTGGGGTCACAGTCCGCCGTGGCAGAGATGTCAGGTCAGCAGGAGCTCGAAGGCTGAAGCCAAAATGTAGAGAGAGATGAATGCTGGTATTCGGTTCAGCTTCTCTCAGCTCAGCTTCTTCTGATTCCGCCTCGGGCTTCAACCCTTTAACCTTTGCATTGGTGCGGCCCATATTTAGAGCTGGTTTTCCCACCTCAGTTGACTTAGTCTTGACAGGCCCTTACAGACACACCCAAAGGTTTGTTTCCATGGTGATTCTAAACCTCATCAAGCTGACAGTATCAGCCACCGCAGATTTCAGTGTGAACATGTGGACATGAAGAGTGGGGGAGAGACGCGGAAGGGTGGTGGTCCGGGCTGTCAGGAGACGAGCTTGCTGTTGATCTGTCTTGGCAAGTGCTTGACATAGGTTACTTGGGGTGAAGCCTTAAACTGAAAGAAAGGGGTATGGAGACAGCTCAGTGGGTACAGGGACTTGGCCCAAGGCTGATGAACTGAGTTTATCTATGGGCCCCACACAGTGGAAGCAGAGACTGACTTCTTCAAGTTGGTCCTTTGTTCTTTACACACAGGCTGTGGCACATGTCTGCATATACACATATGTGCATGTACACACACATACTAGATAAATAAAATTCAGTATGGGCTGGAGAGATGGCTCAGTGGTTAAGAGCACTGACTCTTCTTCCAGAGGTCCTGAGTTCAATTCCCAGCAACCACATGGTGGCTCACAACCATCTAGAATGAGATCTGGTGCCCTCTTCTGGCGTGCAGGTACACATGCAGGCAGAATACTATATACATAATAAATAAATCTTTAAAAAAATAAATAAAATAAAATTCAGTACAAAATTAAGCCAAAAGCTGTTTCCCCAGAGTTTGGTTTTGCTCTGGGTGATTGTCAGAGGGAAGAGCCTGGACCATGGAGCCTCTGTCACGCTCTCAGGAGAAGCCGCTGGCTTCTCTGGAAGGCAGGCCCTAGAACACCTAGCACGCTTCTGTTTGCAGACTTGAGAAGCTGGAGAATGAAGTTAAGACCAGCCAGGACAAATTTGACGAAATCACGGCCAAGTGGGAGGAGGGCAGACAGAAGCGGATTCCTCAGGAACTGTGGGAGATGCTCAACACCCAGCAGGTGCACTGTGCTGGCCTCATAGAAGACAAGAACAAGCTGATCAGCGAGCTGCAGCAGGTGAGGAGCTGCAGCAGGCAAGGGGCAGGCCTCCATCCTGACTGAGGGGGCGTGGCCTGGCAGTCCTTGGCTTTTCCTGCCTCACTTTATCGTCTCGCCTGCGACACAGTTCAAGCCAGGCGTGGTGATATACACCTGTAATCCCAGCACTTGGGAGGCTGATGGAGGATAGTAAGTCAAGGCCAGTTGGGCTACAGCAATGAGATGATGTTGGCAAGAAAAAAGTGAAACCCACCTGTTTGTACTTTTCTGCTAAGCTGTAGCTCCTCAGGTGGCATGCATGCCAGCTCTCTTAGGAAGCTGCGGAGCTCTGCCGACTCATCTGTATGCTCCTCTTTACTCTGTTGACTGTTCCTTTAAGCTCTCAGAAGGTTTTGAGTCTGGCACAGGTTCCATTTGTCTATTTTTGATTTTTGCTCCCACTACAAATCCACTGTCCCAAGGCTTTTCCTGATTTCTTCCAGATACTCACTGTTTGAGGTTTTGCTTTTAAGTTTTTATTCCATCTGTGTTAATTTTTTATGACATAAGGTGAGAGCAGTGTTTCATATTTTACATGCGGACTGTCCAGCTATTTCAATAATGTGTCTTTTTGGTTTTTTAAACATATTCAGTTTCTTGGCACAGTCTCATATAGTCCAGGTTGGCTTTGAAATTACTCTGTAATTGAGAATGACCTTGAACTTGACTCCGCCTCTGAAGTGCCGAGGTTAGAGGTGTGTGTCACGATACTCGGCTTAAGTGGAGCTACGGTTCAAAGCCAGGGCCAACTGCACGCACAGTGAGTGCTCTACCAACTGAGCTATACCTCTGGCTCCAGTAACACTGAGAGGACTTTCGCCACAGTGTGGGCTGTTGAAAACTCTTGGGTTGAGGCTAGGGCTATAGCTGAGCGGAGGTGCTTGTCTCGGACAAGGCTTCCCCCTGCACTGCCTGCCTCTGCCTTTCAAGTGCTGGGATTTAAAGATGTATACCACTGTACTAGGCCCTTTCTTCTGGGCCACCAACCAGCTCCCCAAATTATGACACAGACTTGTTATTAGTTTTGAATGTTCGGTTTAGTTTAGGCACGGTTCTGGCTAGCTCTTTTAACTTAAATTAACCTCTTGCTCTCTATCTACCTTTTGCCTCTGGACTTTTTACTTTTCTTTCTGTAGATCTCACTTTCACTGCTTCTCGTGGCTGCTGGCTGCCTGGCTTCCGTCCTGGGCGTGTTCCTTGTATTCTTCTCTTCCTTCTCTTGTTCTTCCTTCTCTCTCCTTTCTTTTCCTCTCTCACCTTTTCTCCCTCCCCCCATCCCACCTAGATTTCTCCTCCTATTTATTCTCTCCACCTGGCAGCCCTGCCTATCCTTTCTCCTGCCTAGCTATTGCCTGCTCAGTTCTTTATTAGACCAGTTGGGTGCCTTAGGTAGGCAAGGTGAACCAGATACATCATTACATAGTTAAACACACGTCCTTACATCATTAAACAAATGCAGATAAACAAGAATAACACAGCTTTACACAGTTAAACTAATATTCTGCAGCATAGACAAATGTAACTCATCTTTGCCTATTTAAAATAATATTCCACAACACGCCACCACACTTGGATTTTTTTTTTTAACCAAGTCTTGCTATGTAGGCTAGACCAGCCTTGAGCCCACTATGAAACCCAGAGTGGCCTCAAACTCACTTAGTAACCAGGGTCAGTTCATGCTCACAATCCTCCCATCGCTAGGCCATGCTGTCACGCCTGCCTTAATTCTGTGTGTTTGCAGGTTTGGATGGAGGCGCTGGGTGGGTGCGCTTGGAAGCTCTTGCTTCTGCCTCTGTTTCTGACCGACTTCTGCCTGTGCTCTCAAGGAGTTAAAAATAAAGGATGACCAGTATGTGAAGGACTTGAAGAAACAGTCGGACGACATCAGCCTGCTTCTGGAGAGGATGGAGGAGCAAGTGAAGAACGTGATGAAGAACTTCCGTCAGGAGCTCATTCACATTGAGGTGAGGGTTTGTGGGGACACTGGGAGGACAGCTGCACCTGTCCTGACAGTCTGGAGGGGGCAATGGCTCTGACCTCTGATTTCTTTCCGATTTTAGGGTTTGTTTGCTCATTCATTCCTTTATTCATCAAGTCATAGTCAGGCGCTTAGTGTATGGCAGGCGCTGTTCCAGGGGCAGGTGAGACAGCCGTGAGCAAAGCAGAGCCCCCGTTGGAGCCTGTCATCTCACGGGAGGCAGCCAGAACTGCACATGTACACTCCTAGGCATGTGATTGACTGGTGCTAATGAGTACTGGGAAAGAGCAGACAGGGCAGAGCGTGTGCAGTCAGCTTTCTGTCTCCGTGACAAATCCCAGAACCGGATGACTTAAGGGGAAAGGTCTGGCTTTCGCTGATGGAAGAGATGTGGCCGAGCAGTTGTGCTCATGTGAAGGGGCAGCAGAGCGGCACATGCCTGTGCTAAAGAATGCCCTCATCTCCCCTCATCCCACCCAGACCCCCCAACTTCTTCTAGGTAGGGTCCCAATCTACTGTGCCACCCATATTCAGGGTGGTTCTTTTTCTTAGTCTCAGACTGCCCAAGAGGTGTGCTCGAAGCTGTCCCCCAGGAGCCTCTCTGTTCAGGTTGACAGCAGAGAGGAGCCACAGAGAATAAGTGAGGGACATCAGTGCTCCAGAACCACAGTCAAGTGGTGTATGGTGGTTTGAGGGGTTGGGGACAGGAAGGGACAAGCAGGAATCAGAGATTATTATCTTGAAAGACACATTCAAGATTGAGATTGTTTTTAGGTTTTCCAAAATCAGGAGAGAGACAAGAGGGCTGGGGCCCTCCCGATTGTCACCCTCCGCATTTTCATGGTGGCAGGCAGTCACAGTCTGCATGTTGTCTTTGCCGACACGGCAATGCTATCAAGGCTGAGGTGCATGCCAAGGTTTGCCCTGTGGTTGCCCCCCAAGCACTTCTTTTGGCTCCAGCGCCAGGCCTCCACTAGACTAAGCCGTGGGACTCTGAGCAAGCTTCCTCTCAGCATTATGAGAAGTATGCCATTGCCAACTTCCATTCAACCTTGCAGCAGCCATTTGGCCACGTGAAACTTGGCAAGTCCATGTTTGTGTGTGACTTCATCTATATGACCGGGCACTTGCACAATTACGTAAAAGTTCTTTGGTACTGGTGGGGCCCCATTCCCCCCTTGCAATGGAAGCAGACATCAGAACCTTTTTCCTGTCTTTGTTGTAGAAAGCCTTTGAGTTGGAACGTCAAGAGCTACTGTCCAGTAATAAGAAGAAATGGGAGCGAGCACTGCAGGCTCACAATGCCAAGGAGGTAAGGGGGTGGGTGAGTGGGTGGGAGGGTCCAGAGTGACCTGTGGACCCATGGGCAGTATTGGATATGGCTGAACCCTGAGCCTCGAGTAACGTGTGTAGGATTTGTGTGGCCCATGCTTTTTTCTGGGCTTCATCATTAGTCAGTGTGGCTTCAGGGCTGAGTGTATCTCGTCATTATCTTCTTGAGTATCCACTCCAATCCTAGTATTTGTGACCCAAGAAAGTGTTTTTCTTTTTCTTTTTTTTTTTTTTTTTGAGAGAGAGGGTCTTATATAGGTCAGGATGGCCACAAACTTTCTATATATGGTCAGGAGTGACTTTGATCTCCGCCTCCATCCCCTGAGTGCTGGGATCATAGGTATTGTTATGGTTTAGATAAAATGCTATGGTTCCCCCAGTGGCTGTGGGCAGTGGGCCACGACAGGCAGTGGGTCCCAGGCAGGGAGCCGCGTGGCGGGTGAGAGACCTTGGCAAGTCAGCTGGTCCCAGGAGGAGTCATGGGTGAGAAACAGAGATGGATAGGCATGCAGAGAAAGTGGGTATTTATTTAGTGGGTTATGGAGGGGAAAGGGAAAGAGGAAAAGAGGGAAGAGCAGAGAGAGGGGTTGGGAGAGGGCAGGGCTTGTCTCTTAAAGGGACAGGGTACCCAGGTGACAGACCAGGGCGGCAGATCATAACAGGTCTGCAATGTTATATCTGCTCTATGAAGTACTAGGGTCCAACCCAGGGCTTCCCATGTGCATGCTAAGCAAGCACTCTTTCAACTGAGCTACCTCCCCAGCCCAGAAAACTTTTAATTAACTTTACTTAATTATTGTTATTAATTTTTGAGACAATCTCACTATGTAGTCCTGGCTTGCCTGGAACTTGATATGTAGAACAGACTGAACTTGAACTTTTGAACATGTAGAACTCCCTATGTAGAACAGGCTGACCTTGAATCTGTGAACGTGTAGAACTCCCTGTGTAGAACAGGCTGACATTGAACCTGTGAACAGGTAGAACTCCCTATGTAGAACAGGTTGACCTTGAACCTTGAACATGCTTTTGCCTCTTGATTGTTGGGCTTGCAGCTGTGTACAATCCAATTTTAAGACACACTTTAAAGTAGTGTAGGAGCCGGGCAGTGGTGGCGCATGCCTTTGATCCCAGCACTTGGGAGGCAGAGGCAGGCGGATCTCTGTGAGTTCAAGACCAGCCTGGTCTACAAGAGCTAGTTCCAGGAGAGGCTCCAAAGCCACAGAGAAACCCTGTCTCGAAAAACCAAAAAAAAAAAAAAAAAAAAGAAAAGAAAAAAAAGTAGTGTAGGAATAATGTGTCACTTTATTTCACAGGTACAAAGAGCAGAGAAGTGACATGAATAAGATGAATTATTGTTATTATTTTGCACTGTAAAGGGTAGGTTATAGGGTATGTTTAACTTCTTTTGAAAAAATATTTTTAAAAAAGATCTTTTTTTTTTTTTGAGTAGGCACGTGAGCTTATATGAATGTGTGTAGGTGCCCACAGACCCAGAAGAGGTCTTTAGATCTCCTGGAGCTGGAGTTACAGTGATGTGGAGTCATGTGGGTTCTGGGAACCAGACTTGGGTCCTATACAGGAACATGACTCTGTCTGAACAGCTGAGCCATCACTCCAGCTGCTGTGTAGCTCCTTGCCATGTCTGTAGTTTCTACAGTAAGAACCCAGCCAGGATTCTGAGAACCCAGTCTTGGAGCTTGGGCCTTTGAATGCTGTACCATCTGTGCTACTATGGGTGCTATGGTACTATGCCTATAGCGCGGGCACCTGCACTACAAGAGGTTTGCCAGCCTCGGGCAAGAGCCTGGAGATTGAAATACACACACACACAGACAGAAACACGGGTCATCCTTTAATTCCCCAAGACTGCCCACTTTATTGTGTTCAGGGCAGCTTATATAGTGCCTTCCCTGACCAATGGCCACACCCTAGCTCTTCTTTAGCTGCAAGCCACCAGAAACCACTTCCCTGTCATCAGGCACTCCTGAGGGTCTCGTGCTCAGAGCAGCTGCAAGCACAGGAAAACAAGTTGTTTCGCTCAGAGCAGCTGCAGGCATAACAAGCTGTTTACTCTGGCAGGCAAGGAGGGTCACAGAAATTCAGGGTCTGGGGGTCGCCATCCCCAACAGAATGCCAGCACACATCCCTGTCTCCGAGACTCCCAGGCCCCGCACTGTACCCTGCTTGTTGGGCTCTCCTGAGGGTTGAGTTGGGAGGGAGGCTCCCTAATCTGGGCGACTGCCCACCCTCAGCTGGAGTACCTCATCAACCGCATGAGGAAGGTGGAGGACTATGAGAAGCAGCTCAACAAGCAGCGGGCCTGGGACTGCGAAGAGTACAACACGATCAAGATCAAGCTCGAGCGGGACATTCAGGTGAGAGGCGGCTCCGTGCCTTGGAGTCAGGTGGCCCGGAGGTGACAAATGGAGTGTCTCAGCTGCTACCCATGGTGTCTCAGAGGCAGGCGCTTACTGTATAGTATGTACCTCCTCTTCCTCTTCTTCTTTCTCCTTCTTCTGGTCATCCTTCTTTGTCTTCCTCCTTCGTCCTCCTTCCTCTTCTTCCTTGCAGGGATAAGATCTAATGTAGCTTAGGCTAGTCTTGAACTCTGTGTAGCCAAGGATGACCTTGAACTCCTGGTCTTCCTACTTCTAAGTGTTGTGAGCCACTGTGTGAGGGTTAGTAACAGGATACACAGGTCCTCTGCAAGAGTAGACAGTGCCCCTAGCTAGGGAGCTACTCTCTCCAGCCCCTTAGTTTAACTGTTAATGAAGGAAAAAGATGCTTTTAGTTTTGGCTGCTCATGCTCTGTCTGTCTGTCTATCCTCTATTTGTCTATCATCTATTGTGCTGGGGGCTGAATTTAGGGTGTCATTCACACTAAGCACATGCTCTCTCACTGAGCTATAGGTCTAGCGCTCCTTTTACTTTTTATTTTGAGTTAGTCTCAAGTTACCCAGGCTGGACGTGAAGCCACCCTGTAGCCCAGGGTCGCTTTGAAATTGTGACACACCTGCCTCAGTTGTAGGCCTATGCTCATTTAAGACTAAACTCAATTCTCAATAAGAGCTGCTGGGATTTTTGTTTGTTTGTTTGTTTTGATTTTTTGAGACAGGGTTTCTGTGTGTAGCTTTGGAGCCTGTCCTGAAACTCACTCTGTAAACCAGGCTGGCCTCAAACTGACAGAGATCAGTCTGCCTCTGCCTCCCCAGTGCTAGGATTAAAGGAGTGTGCCACCACCACCTGGTTTAGAGCTGCGGTTTTTAATACCAGGATGTTAACTACAAAACACTGAGTATGTGCCAGGTCCAGTGGCAGTTAGTGCAGGGCTGGGGATGGAGCCAGGGGTGTGATGGTGCATGCCTGTAATCCCAGAATTTACAAGGTAGAGGCAGAAGGATCAGCAGGTCATCTTTAGCTACATAGTGAGTTGGAGGCCAGCCTCGGCTATATGAGACTTTCTTCAAAAACACAGCAAACAAGCAACAACAAACTATGCTTCCTATATAGCAATCAAGGATGTCTATGCTGAGACTAAAACCTGAGAAGATCGGCAGGAGGGTATTGGTGTGGAAATTATGTCACTGTGCCCTGCAGAGGTGGACTGTGGGAGACAAAGGCTTCTGTGACTCATGTGGGATCCTTGGCTACACTGCCAATGACCCCCCGTGTGCCATTGCCTTTGGGACCCCAGTGGGTGCTGCCTTGCATCTGTGATCTGGTGGAGCCCAAAGGGCTTGGGGCTGGTGCCAGACACTCACACAGTGGCAGTGCCCAAGGCTTTGGTCCCTGGAATTGCTCTCAAGCAAAACCAGGAGCAAATGATTATTACAGAGGAAGTAAAAATGGAGAACAAATAGACAAATACGTGTGCAAGCAGAGATGCAAATCAAAGCAATCAGATGACTGTTGGTGTGGTTGGGTTGCCTGGGTCTGGTTGCTTTGGGATTTTGCTTATAAAATCAGCGCAGTCAAATTTGTCCAGATTGCAAAGGGGAAATGGACTCAAGTCCTTCTGCTCTTTGCGGTATTCAGTGGCATGAGACACTGGAAGTGGTTCCCAAGACTAGCAGTGTGGTACCAAGGGCCGGAGAGATGGCTCAGTGGTTAAAAGCACTTACTGCTCTTGCAGAGGATTGGGCTTGATTCCCAGCACCCACATGGTGACTTAGGTTCTGGCCTTCACCTGCATGTGGTATACTTACATACATGTAGGCACTCACACATACACATTAAAAAAAAGATGAAGCCGGGCAGTGGTGGCGCACACCTTTAATCCCAGCACTTGGGAGGCAGAGGCCAGCAGATCTCTGTGAGTTCATGGCCAGCCTGGTCTACAAGAGCTAGTTCCGGGACAGGCACCAAGGCTACATTGAGAAACCCTGTCTCAAAAAACAAAAAAACCCAACAAAACAAAAAGATAGTACTGGAAATGTTCCTGTGTGTGTGTGTGTTTGGTGTGTAGTGTGTGTGTAGCCCATGGTATAGAGGCCAGAGGACTTGTAGGATCAGAAATGATTTTCAGAAGTTATTTCTCTCTTGCCACTCTTCTCCCCTTAAATACATTTTAAAGTATGACTTTAGTATTAGAGTGGTCACCTACTATATACAAGGCCCTGAATTTGATCCCCAATACCATTGTTGGAAAAAAAAGACAAAATATTTTTTTCCATGATATTTATTGAGCTCTACATTTTTCTCTGCTCCCCTCCCTGCCTCTCCCCTCCCTCCTTCAACCCTCCCCCAAAGTCCCCATGCTCCCAATTTACTTAGGAGATCTTGTCTTCTTATACTTTCTACTTCCCATGTAGATTAGATCTATGTAAGTCTCTTTTAGTGTCCATATTGTTGTCTAAGTTCTCTGGGATTGTGGTTTGTAGGCTGGCTTTCTTTGCTTTATGTTTAAAAACCACCTATGAGTGAGTACATGTGATAATTGTCTTTCTGTGTCTGGGATACCTCACTCAAAATAATGCTTTCTAATTCCATCCATTTTCCTGCAAAATTCAAGCTGTTGTTATTTTTTTTCTGCTGTGTAGTACTCCATTGTGTAAATGTACCACATTTTTTTTAATCCATTCTTCAATCGAAGGACATTTAGATTGTTTCCAGTTTCTGACTATGACAAACAAAGCTGCTATGAACATAGTTGAGCACATGTCGTTGTGGCACGATTGAGCATCCTTTGGATATATACCCAAAAGTGGTATTACTGGGTCTTGAGGAAGGTTGTTTCCTAATTTTCTGAGAAATCGCCACACTGACATCCATAGGGGTTGTACCAGCTTGCATTCCCACCAGCAGTGCAGAAGTGTTCCCTTTCCCCCACAACCTCTCCAGCATAAGTTGTCCTCAGTGTTTTTGATCTTGGTCATTCTTACAGGTGTAAGATGGAATCTCAGAGTTGTTTTGATTTGCATTTCTCTGATGGCTAAGGATGTTGATCATTTCCTTAAGTGTCTTTCAGCTACTTTAGATTTCTCTGTTGAGAGTTCTCTGTTTAGGTCTGTACTCCATTTTTTTTATTGGATTATGTGATCTTTTGTTGTCCAATTTCTTGAGGTCTTTGTATATTTTGGAGATCAGACCTCTGTCTGATGTGGGGTTAGTGAAGATCTTTGCCCATTCTGTAGGCTGTCA
>PVIU01004292.1:91664-129516 GCA_004026605.1 Ondatra zibethicus
GTGTCTGTGCTGCTGGGGTTCTATTTAGGAAGTGGTTCCCTGTGCCAATGCATTCAAGTGTACTTCCCACTTTCTCTTCTATAAGGTTCAGTGTGGCTGGCTTTATGTTGAGGTCTTTGATCCATTTGGATTTGAGTTTTGTACATGGTGATAGATATGGGTCTATTTTCATTTTTCTACATGTTGATATCCAGTTATGACAGCACCACTTGTTGAATATGCTTTCTTTTTTCCATTTGATATTTTTTGCTTCTTTATCAAAGATCAGGTGTTTGAAGATGTGTGGATTGATATCTGGGTCTTCTATTCGGTTCCATTGGCCCTCCTGTCTGCTCTTATGCCAGTACCAGGCTGTTTTCAGTACTGTAGCTCTGTAGTAGAGTTTGAAGTCAGGGATTGTGATGCCTCCATAAGTTCTTTTGTTGCCCAGGATTGTTTTGGCTATCCTGGGTTTTTTGCTTTTCCAAATGAACTTGACTACTGTTCTTTCAAGGTCCTTGAAAAATTTTGCTGGGATTTTGATGGGCATTACGTTGAATCTGTAGATTGCTTTCGGTAGGATTGCCATTTTTACTATATTAATTCTGCCTACCCAAGAGCATGGGAGGTCTTTCCATTTTCTGGTGTCTTCTTCGATTTCTTTCTTCAAAGATTTAAAGTTCTTATCATACAAGTCTTCCACTTGTTTGGTTAGAGTTACTCCGAGATATTTTATGCCATTTGTGGCTATTGTGAAGGGTGTTGATTCTCTGACTTCTTCCTCAGCCCTTTTATCATCCGAAGACAAAATATTTTTGAATGAGCCGGGCGAGCTGGGTGGTGGTGGCTCACACCTTTAATCCCAGCACTCAGGAGGCAGAGGCAGGCGGATCTCTGTGAGTTTGAGGCCAGCCTGGTCTACAAGAGCTAGTTCCAGGACAGGCTCCAAAGCTTCAGAGCTGTCCCGGAAAAAAAAAAGAAAGAAAGAAAGAAAGAAAGAAAGAAAGAAAGAAAGAAAGAAAGAAAGAAAGAGAAAAAAGAGCCGGGCGGTGGTGGCACATGCCTTTAATCCCAGCACTCGGGAGGCAGAGATCTCTGTGGGTTCAAGGGCAGTCTGGTCTACAGAGCAGGTTTCAGGATAGGCGCCAAAGCAACAGAGAAACCCTGTCTTGAAAAACCAAAAATAAATAAATCTATGTAGGAAAATACATTTTTCTGATATATTCTTTTAAGAATGACAGTTGCAGAGCTAGAGAGATGGCTCAGTGATTAAGAGCACTGGCTGTTCTTCCAGAGGACCTGGGTTCAATTCCCAGCACACCCATGGCAGCTCACAACTGTCTGTAACTCCAAGATCTGACACCTTCACATAGATAGACATGCAGGCAAAATACCAATGCACGTAAGAAAAATTAAAAGAAAAAAAAGAATGACATTTGTATCAAGTTCATGTGATAGAGTTTGTTTGCACTTTCAAATTCAAAGCTCACATGAATATAAAAACACAGTGTGGCTGGAGAGACTTGGGGAGCGCTGTCCCGCAGGAGGCGAGCGGGTTCTGCGGACAGTCAACCACTCTGCATCCCAGAGAGGACTGGAAGAGCCACTGCTGTCTCTAATTCTCAGTGCTTCTGGAGACCTTCTTCTCTGTGTGTTCATGCCCTTTCATGTTACCACATCCAACAAGGAACTTTTGTCCCTGACTTCTGAAATGAGCCACCCCACCAGTCCCTGGCCAGCCCCTGAGCACATATGGCTTGGGTTCTGATCCAGATTCCTGGCTTATGCCCGGAAGGGGTTATGTTTCCAGCAGCATGGACAGTGTCCATCGAATGGAAGCGCACCCGACATCCCCAGGAGGCAGAGTCAAGGCTGCTGTTCTGCTCTAAGCAGCTCTCATAGGTCCTTTTGGCTCTTGTTCATACCAGAAATTTCACCATGAGATGTTAGCTGTGGTCTGGAGGAAGATAGGTAGCTCCTGGCAGCTGTCTGCCTGTCACTCCTGCATCTTCTCCGAGCTGGCCTGCAAGGTGACCAGTGCTGATTGGGCAAGGTGGAGTGGGGACTTGAACTCTCCACCAGTGGAGACAGAATCAGTTTCTCCAAATTTCTTGAAATGAATCTGCAGACTAGTGGAGGGAGACAGGACGGAGACGTGGGGAGATTGTGTGTTAAATCACCCCCTTCTCTAAAGAGGAAGAACCTGCTGCTGTCCATATTTGCCGCCTCTTCGGCTTTCTTCACTCATCTTAAAATAGTAAGCTGGGCTGGGGAGGGGGCTCAGTCAGGAAAATGATTGCTACACTGAGTTTAGGTCCCCAATATCCACATAAAAAGCTACATGGTAGCATGTCCTTGTAGCTCCAGTGTCACAGGGTTGGACAGAGGCCGATCCTCTGGACATAGTGGCACACGTCTTTAATCCCAGGCAGGTGGATCTCTGTGAGTTCAAGGCCAGCCTGGTCTATAAAGTGAGTTCCAGGGCAGCCAGGGCTGCTACATAGAGAAACTCTGTCTCAAAAAACCAGAGTCAGCGACCTCCAAGTTCAGTGTCCTAAAAAAATAAGGTGGCGAGTAACTGAGGAAAAAAAGATGATGTCAACCTCTTTCCTCCACATAAGGCACCTACATGCATGTAGTCCCGCACACACATGTGAACACACATATATGCCACATACTTGCAAACAAATTAATGAATAAACTGATGGAAGATTTCAACATGTAGGCCAGGCTGAGCTGGAGCTCAGCCCCTCTCCCTTGGTCTCTGGATGCCTCTGATTACAGGTGCGCACCATTGCGTCCAGCCTCTCTAATCGTGTTTCTACAAGTTGACAGAGTAACCTTTCTGCAGGGTCTGGATGCCCCTGCTTAGCAACCTGAGTGACACCACCTTGATGTCTAGATGATATTTTAAATCTTCTGCTTGGCAAGGCTCAGCTGCACAGCCCGCTTCACCTCTAGTCACTGGGGCCCTGTGCCCTTCGTCCTGAAGTGCTCGCAGTCTCTCCTTGCTTCTGTATCTTGTGTGCCAATTTCTCTCCCCAGAGCCTGGGGTTCTCAGTGTCACCTCCCTAGGTCCTACTAGTCTCAGCAGATGTGAGGGTGCCATTTCCTCAGGGCTGATTCTTGGTCCCTTGAAGCAAAGGGCTTCTGACTTAAGAAGAAACGTGATCCTCTCTGTGGCCCATAGCACCCTCTGTGTACTTTTAACTACTTCTTTTTTAATTTTTTTTGAGACAGGGATTCTCTGTGTAACAGCTCTGGCTGTTCTGGAACTGGCTTTATAGACCAGGCAGGCCTTGAGTTTACAGAAATCTGTCTGCCTCTGCCTCCCAAGTGCTGGCATTAAGGGCATACGCTGCCACCTGGCTTGAATTTCCTAACATGTGTGTGTGCTTACTGTCTTAGATTTAGATGGGGACTATGACTTTTCAACGTGGTTTCCCAGGAGCCTCTAGAAAAATGACTGACATATATCAGGCACACAGTAGATAGAAACCGACCTGTCGGTGGCCTGTCCCCTTTCTCTGCTCCCTGATCACTGCACAGTGTGAATAGGCTTGCCCATGTTACTACCGTGGAGCTACCCACCACGAAGGGCTGTATCCTTTCTCCCTAGAAAAAAACAATGATGTATGTCCTTTTACATGAACCTAGGTTGCTTTCCACTGATACTACTCCTCTGGAATACAAAACTGAGGAAATTTTGAGCTTTGGTAGTAATATTATTTTATGGAGTTTTAAAAGGTAGCTATTCATACCATTAAAGGGTCTGGAGTGAAGCACCAGGGCTAGTTGACTGGGAAATTCCTGATGCACTCTTTCTTCTTTGTGTGTGCAGGTTTAGCTGCGGGATGACTGATCTATAGTTTATCCATTTGTCCTTTATTTTGCCTCTATTGGCGCTTTCCTCTTTTCTCTATATTTATTTTGTTACCGGATTCTCTTCCCAACATACATGCCGGAAACCAAACTCCAGGCCTCAGTAACTCTCGTCCTCAGTAATGGCAACAAGTGCTCTTATGGTTGAGCCGTCATCAATGTTGATGATAGAATTTCTAGTTTAGGTTGAGGCACAAGCTCCTGCGCTCCCTCTAGAGCGTGACTTGAACAAACCATTAAGGTCCTCGGGGACAGTACGTTACACTAGGGCCGGCTGGGTATGCATGTATGTATATGCATATTTACTTTTGAAAATTGACACCAGATTCTTGAGCAACAGCTTCAGCAGATGAAAGCAACTTACCAGCTAAACCAAGAGAAGTTAGAGTACAACTTCCAGGTGCTGAAGAAGAGAGATGAAGAGAGCACTGTGATCAAATCCCAGCAGAAGAGGAAGCTCAACCGGTCAGTGAGCCAGTGGGTAGAGCAGCTTGCTTGTCAGTGTGTGTGTGTGTGTGTGCGCTTCTGTGCTGTCCCATGAAGAGGCAGAAAAAGTCAGGCGGGTGATAGGGGTCACCTTTGTCCTTCCTGCTTCGCTGCCCCATTTGGAGTTCCTTCTCTTCATCAGCTTGCACGATGTCCTTAACAACCTGAGAGCAAAATACGCCAAGCAGATAAAACAGTTTCAAGAGGAGAACCAGTCCCTGACCTCTGACTACAAACGGCTCGTGGGGCAGTTCAAGGAGCTACAGAGAGCCATGAGGTGTCCTGGGGGTGGGGTCTGGTCTGGAATGGGGGCAATGGCAGGGGGGAGAGCTGGCAGGGGTGCAGCAGCAGCGATTTCATTGGACTTGAGATCCCCAGCTCTTCTGGAAGACTCACTCATGTTCCATGTTCCTCTGTTCCTTGACTCACAGGTCACTTGTCCGTTTTGATTTCTCATTGGGACAGCTGCATTTTATCCCATGCAGGGTCCTGGTATTGGGGGTTTGAAATTCTTCCTTGTGTTTTTATCCTATTGACAGTTGAGGGAAGGGGGCCCAGGGCCAGGCCTTGAGGATGGTTGGCTGTGACTTTGCTTTACAGACACTTCACCATTATCGACGCTGAAAAGTTTCGTGAGATTTGGTTGATGAACGAAGACGAGGCGAAGGAGCTAGTGCAGAGAGCCTTTGACGTGGACTGTGTCATCAGTGTTCAGCACCTGGGGCTGCCCTGGAAGATGCCTGACTTTTGGTTCCTGAAGAATGTGGGGCCAATTTCCCTGCAGCAGCAGAAGTCAGCTGCACAGATACTCGAAGAACTGCTGCTGCAGACAGGTGACTGAAACAGTCACGGAGACGGAGCGGCCCTCTGGGAACATAGACTAGCCTACCCATTTTACCCGGCAAAGGCAGGAGACATGCTCAGTAGCAGGCTAGTGAGAGGATTCGGTGGGTAAAGGAGATTGCCGCCAAGCTTGATATCTTGAGTTCAAACTCCAGAACCCACACGATAGGACAGAACTGACTCTTGCAAGTTGACCTCTGACTTCCACACACGCGCCCCCACATGCAATAAATAAAAACATGCTTCCTTTCATCTAGTTGTTTGTGGTACCCAGTACCTCACACAGGTCAGACATGCTCCAAAGTCACTGTGTTATATCTACAGCCCTCACTTTACTTACAATACTGTTGGAGATTATCTGGTTGTAGTAAAAGCTCTTCTCTTCACATGGTACCGTGTTGAGTCTGTGCCTGAATTCCCTCAAACAGTCCTCTGGTCATCCCTGGCCTGGTTGCTTTGGGGTTACTTGTGTTGCCTAACGAACAGCCCCATTCATTGTCTTTTCGTTTTCTTTGTTAGAAATTGTTGGTACAGATCCCTGTGAGTACATTTGCTGGGGTAATGGGCAAACGCCTTTGTTATCTTGTTGGAAATCATGACACAGAGATGTTGTCATTTCTGTATTCTTAACATATGCTATCTGTGACTCTGAGTCATGCATTTTTCTTTTTTTCTTTATGAGAGAGTCTCATGTGGCCCAGGCTGCCCTCAAACTCTACGTAGCCAAGGCCAGCCTTGAACTCCTGATGTTCCTGCCTCTCCCTTCCAAGTTCTAGGATTACATACAGCATGTGCTAGATCATAGGTATTGTCTTACCTTTTGAACAACCAGTAAGCCTTGGGTGATGCACAATTTTTAAAATATATTAACTCATGGCCGGGCATGGTGGTGCACACCTTTAATCCCAGCACTCAGGAGGCAGAGGCAGGCGAATCTTTATGAGTTTGAGACCAGCCTGGTCTACAGAGTGAGTTCCAGGACAGCAAGGACTGTTACACCCTATCTCAAAAACCAAAAATTATTTGTGTGTGTGTGTCTGAGCCATAGCACATGTGTGGGTCAGAGGACAACTTGCAGGAATTGGTTCTCTCTGTCCACCATGTGGATCCCAGGGATCAAGTTTAGGTTATCAGGCTTGGTGGCAAGTACCTTTTGTTCATCTTACCATCCATTATACCATGATTTTATTTCCCATGTTCTGAGTAAGAATTAACAGGGTAAAGATAGGGTAAAACATTTAAAATTTTTCTCCTTTTTTTTTTGGTGTGTTTTTCTTTGTGTTTTTCCCCTTTAATTGCAAAAAATTACGTGTGTGTATGCTACATGTGTGTGTCTTAGGAGGTCAGAAGGTGGGATTTCCTAGAGCTGGAGTTACAGGTGGTTGTAGACTGGCAATGTGGGTGCTGGGAACTGAACTCAGGTCCTGTACAGGAGCAGGAAGTGGCTTAGCAGCCTTCTTCTCATTTTTTTTTCAGTTTTCTGTGACAGGGTTTCTCTGCCCCCCCTTCTTTTTAAAGAGTTATTTATTATGTATTCAGTATTCTGTCTGCATGTACGCCTGCAGGCCAGATGGTTGTGAGCCACCATGTAGTTGCTGGGAATTGAACTCAGGACCTTTGAAAGAGCAGGCAATGCTCTTAATGACTGAGCCATCTCTAAAGCCCTTCTTCTTCTCATCTTAAGGGAAGTTTTGGCTCCTGCGTTGGTTGTCAGGTCTTGGTGACAGGGTTCCTCTGTGCGGCAGCCATTTTGTCCTTTCAGTAGGCTGCTTCTAATTTCTGTGGGTTTGGAAATCATGTAACTTGTCTCCAAAATGCAAATAAATAGGTTCATGCTCTCCTCTCCCTTCTTGGTTCATGGTTGCACTCTGAGCCTGAAGCCTCCAGATAGGTGAGGTTTGGGGAAACACATCATCCTTGGCTGGCTGGGACTGTCCTAATTCTCCAGTCTCAGCATTCACGTGCGATGGCCACAGGTAGTAAGCAGGCCATTTGCTTAGGGAAAGCCACCCAGCAGCTTCTCAAAGTCCACAAGCCAAGAAATCATCCTCTCCTCACCTTCCTTTCTCTGACCCACTTACTTGTAGAAGAAGATGGGACAGAAGAAGCCATGTTAGAGGACGAGTCTTACCTGGACCTGCCCAAGCAAGTTTCAGCAAAAACTACCAAAAGAATCTTGATGCTCCTGTGTGATGAGTCGGTAAGGCCCTGTGGCCTGGAGCCAGGTGTGGCAGGCCTGCCCAGAGAGAAGCCTGGGGAGTGAACTTGAAAGGCAGTGCTTTGGGAGGCCTAGCCGGCAATGGCCGCTCCCACAGTGGGCCATACTGGTTGACAATAAGGTTTTCCCTTCCACTAATCCATCTGCCAGGTCTGCTGCTCCTATGGCTGCCCCAGCTGTATCAGGTCTCAAATATTTGCAGTGCTGGCAATGAGGACATGCTGGAGCTGGCTCAGCTGGAGCTAGGTGGTTGCAGCATCGTGTGGGTGTTTCTTAGACGAGGCGGCAGCTCAGCCTCAGTGGTCTTGGGGCAGTTGGCGCAGTTTTCTTTGGTGCCATTGAAGCTACTCCTGCTGAAGGTCCCCTCTGCCATATGCAGCTGGATAGCATGGCGTTCTCAGCTCAGTGTGACACCTGACTTCTCCTAACCCCCACCCCACCTGTGTCACACACAGTGTGTCCCGACATAGCTCTCTCCTCCTCCATACCCTGTTCTCCTCTACAGGGCTTGCTTCTGAGTTCTGTAGGGATTTGGAGGGAAATGGGTGAGGCAGGGACTGAGGCTAGTCTTGTTTAAAGTGCAATGGAGACTCAGGTGTTTGTCCAGTGACTTGTAGGTGAGGTGGAGAGCAGCCTAAACCCAAGATGGGAAGTGGCTTTGTCCTCGCATCCTGAGACTGGCTTGGGCATCCCCAGGTGACCTCCACTGAGGACCCCACTGCCCAAAGCCTCACTGTTAGAGGTTCTGCTCTGTGGCATTGTCCCTGTAGGGTCACGTTGTGGATGATTGAATGTTCCTGGAACCCAGGTCTGACTGGAGACACCATCCTCCTTTTCTCCCCAGGGTTTCCTCATAGAGAGCAAACTGTTGAGCCTGCTCCTCCCCCTGGAGAAGAGTGAATGCTATCTGCTGAGGTTGGATGCCATCTTCTCTGTGAGTTTCGCTGGGCAGAGAGAACATGGGGTGGGGGCCGGAACCTGTTTTCTCAGCATTACCTCAACCTTGAGAGTATACCAGAGTCTCCCAGGCCTTTTTGGGCTCAGTATTACTGCCTTCCTTCAACTTCAGATTGACTTTGGTGTCATGATCTGTGTGGCGCACCCCGCCCACCTCCCCTTGTGTCATGATGTGTTGAGTACCCCCCCAGGTGTCATGATGTGTGGACCCCCCCAACTCTGGGCTTTGTCCCAGTCTTCTGATGGTTCCATCTTCCTGGCTCTCTCCCTAATTCTTATATTCAGGCCTCATGGATGCTGAGCAGAGCCTCTTACTCTTAGTTCAGAGGAGTTGAGGGTCTTATGAGTACCCTGAGTTCATGGCCTATTTGGGGAGGCATCTGAGCAGCCATCTTGTTTTCTCCCCAGGCCCTGGGAATTGAAAGTGAGGATGACCTCTACAAGCTGGTGAACTTCTTCCTTCGGTACCGGGCCCATCGTTTATCCTCTGCCAAGGTGGGGCAGGGTGCAGAGGTTTTGCTGCCCCGTGGGGGCCTGCCTATCTTTTCACTTTGCCCCTGTCTGTGACATGTGCCCTGTGTTCTAACGTGACACATCCCTCTACCGTCTTGTAGCTATTTGGGGAATGTGGTGGTGTGAGCACTGGCACTGGGTCTGGGGAAAGTTGAGGGTATCTATGCCAGGAATGGCTAATAGCATTGGCTTAGTTATTATTATTTTTTATTTGCAAAGGGCAGAATGCCTGGGGGAGGGATGGGATGTTGCTTTATACTGAGGCCTAAGGGCTCCTTCCCTGTGCTTTCTTCAAAACCAGGCTTCAACCACTGTGAAATCTAAATGCATCACATTCTGCATATTTGGTCCATCACACTCCTCTGTAAAGTAGGGCTCACGTGTGACACCATGAGTATCCATTGCAGATAATTCCGGCATGAGACGCAAAGAGTAACTACTCTGGAGAGTCACATTAAAAGTTACAAGATTTTAATTTAAAAGTGTTTCTAGTGTTCTTAGCACCAGGGTGAGTTTCCTGACAGCCTTCAGAAAGAGAGTGTTCAAGGGCTGGGGAATGTAGCTTATTTGGAAGGTACTTGCCTAGCATGCGTGAAGACCTGGGTTTGGTCCACAGCATTACATGAACAGTGCATGATAGCGCAGGTCTATGATCTCAGTATACAGGAGGAGGAGAAAGACCTTAAAGCACATGCAACATCTGAGGAAGAGTATTTTCGATTAGTATCACAGTTAAGGACTAGTTTCCTTATTATATAGAGAGCTCACACAAACCAATAAGAAAAAAAAAGACCAACGGTTCAAAGAAAGTGTGGGGCAGCCTCACTGTGTCGCTCAGGCTGTCCTCAAACCCTTCTATCCCGCTCGGTTGCCATCTTGAGTCTGGGATGACACGGGAACTGCACAGGTCCTTTCTGCCTGTCGGACTGGCAGCACAGCTTGATGTGCCAACACACAACTGAAGCTCTGTGCGCTGGCACACTTAAAACCCGGTGGGAGTGTAATGGCTGTCACCTTCACTGGGGACAATTTGACAGCATCAGTTACTATATATACTTTTTTTCTATAGATAGACCTTAATCTTAATACCGCTGACTTTCTTGCCTTTCATTTTTTTTCTTTTCTTTTTTGAGACAGGGCCTTATGTAGCCCAGGCTGGTCTCAAACTCTGTGTAGCCAAGGATGACCTTGAACTTTTAACTCTCCTACCTCTGCCTTTCAAGTGGTGAGATTAAGACATAATCCTGGGTACTCTGCTTAATGAAGTTGAGACTATATGTATATTATAGCTTTTTAAAAATGATTTATTTCATGTACATTTGTGTTTTGCTTGTATGTATGTCTGTGTGAGGGTGTCAGATCCCCAGAAACTGGAGGTATAGACAGTTGTGAGCTGCCATGTGATTGCTGGGAATTGAACCCCGGTCCTCTGGAAGAGCAGCCAGTGCTCTTAACCACTGAGCCATTTCTCCAGCCCCTATATTATAGCTTAAGGAATGTATTTAATAATTCATTAAGAACATTCACAATGAGACACTACTCAACTACAAAACAAAGACCAAGGAAGTTCTTTATATGACTATATGAAAAAAATCCATGAGGTTTATCGGTCTGTGAAAAAAGCAAAGTAAAGAACATGTACAAAGCTTTATATAAAAACAGCAAGGAGGCCAGAACTACGGCTCAGTAGGTAGAGACACACGCCACCAAGCCTGGCGCCTGAACTGGGTCTCTGGGACCCACATGGTTAACAAAGACAGCAGACTGCCACAAGTTGTCCTCTGATCTCCACACATGTACCCCTCCCCGCAAATAAATAAATGTAATTAAAAGCAGGGAGGAAAAGTAAGTACATGTTTGTTCATTTTTTTTCCTGGGTGCAGTGGTGTACAATTGGAATCCCGGCTGAGGCAGGGGGATCGTGAGTGTGAGGCCAGCCTGAGCTCTATAACAAGATCTTGTCTCAAAAACAGCTTTTATTTCTCCCCACAGTGGACACAACTTGTAGCATAAGAAGCTTGCTAACATCACTTTGCCTGTAGGAGGTAAACTGAATGAATTGGGAGTGGGAGAAAATAGGAGAAAGACTATTTAAACTTAAAAATGACACCAGGGTTGGTTTTGTATTGTGAGTCAAAGGTTATTTGTAGCATCGGAGCACACACTATCAATACAGCAAACACCTGTGAAACTGGGTTTAGAGATAGAGCACAGCCCTCATTTCAGGGCTCCATGTACCCCCTTTCTACCTGCCTTCTGTCTTTATGTAAATGTGTCCATCTGCAAGTGTTCTGGAAATTTGCTTTGATTTCTTCTTCTCCTGTCTCTTGTTATGTGTTTGGGTCTGAGCAGCCCACAGTCAGCAGTGTCCCTCTCTCCAGTAGAGTACCTCCATTCATACGGAGCGCACAAGCCTGATGTCCGCGCTGGAGCATCTGAGCTTACTGTCCCAGGTGGACAGGAGGAGCCTGGCATCCAAATCAGAGGTGGAGTCCGTCGAGCAGGAGGCCATGCAGGGAGGCGACTATGAAAACCTTGTGGACAAGGAGTTGAAAGAGAAGGAGAGCCTATCTTCTCCCAGGCTCATCCACCCCAACGATGTCCTTAAGATTCTGGAGGCCTTTGTCATGGGGCTGAAGAAGCCCAAGTATGCAGTGTGCGGTGGTGATGAAGGGCTTGCCTGAGACCCAGGGACTGGGAAGCTGGGAGGCAATCAGGGGCGATTGATTGGAAAAGGGGCTGTGTACACACACCCACACCCACACACCCATACAAATGTGATTTTTTTTTTTTAACAGCAAGTATATGACAGGCTTCAGTACCATGACTGTTATTGCTTGGGGGACTAGTGTTTTAGGTGGTGACAGTGATACCATTGGTTTTGACTTTCAGGGACATCCGGCCAGTACTAAGGGTGAAGAAAGATGTTCGCGATAACTCCAGGGACACCGAGTATTGGGAGTCCCTGGCCATGGTTATCCCTTTCTCCAAGCAGAGCCTCTGGGATGTGCTATACAAGGCCTTGGAGAAATATTAGTCAGTACCGGGGCGTGGACGGGCAGGGAGCTGGGTGGTCTATACGGACAATCCTGCCTGGAGTCATAGCTGTGTCTTCCAGTTTGAAGTGCTCCCAGTTTGAAGTGGTAGAATGTTGGTAGGTGGTGGTGGTGGTAGGTGGTAGGGGCTGGCACCTCTAGTCCCACCTTCTTTGTCTGTCCCTGATAGCCTGGGAGAAAGGGAAATGTCCCAGTTCTTCCTCTACTTGAAGCCAGAACAGAAACACCAAGGGCCTGGCTTCTAATCAGTAGAGGACGGAAGACTGTGTTGGCCTCTGTCTAACCTGCTTCCTCTGCCTCACCCCCAGCCTCGTGCTGACCCAGAGGGCCAAGCTGCTGATGGAGAATGACTCTTTGGAGCAGCAGAATGCTGAGATGCAGTCCCTGCTGCAGCAGTATCTCCAGGCCAAGGTGAGTGGTGGGACCCCAGAAGGAGACGGTTGCTGGCAAGCCCATGGGTATTGCCTGCAGTCCTGTCTAGGCAGAAGGACCGTAACTCTGTCCCTTTGATGCCATGGCCTTGGTATCACTCTGTTGTGATCACTCTTTTTGTCTCTTATTTTGTTTGAATTTTTTGAGGCAATGTGTCAGGTAGCCTCGGCTGGTCTCAAACTCCATTTGCAGCCAAGGATGACCTGCAGTTCTGATATCTTGCTTTCACCTTGGGAAACTGGGATTTCAGGCATAAGCCACCACAACCTGTGTAAGCGGTGCTGGGGATCAAACCTAGAGCTTTTCCTCATGTTAGGCAGGTGCCCTACAAGCTGAGCTACATCTGCCCCCTCCCCTCTCAGCTTGCACAGTGTAGTTCAGGCTTGCCTTGAACTCATGACTGTTCGTCTGTCTCAGCTTTCCAAGTGCTGGGATGACAAGCATGAGCTACAATGCCCAGCTGTAGAATCATTCTTAATCTCTCTCTCTCTCTCTCTCTCTCTCTCTCTCTCTCTCTGTGTGTGTGTATGTGTGTGCACACTCACGCACATGCCATGGCACACATGTGGAGGTCAGAGGACAGCTTTTGGGAGTTAACTTTCTCCTTCCACTGTGTGGGTCCCAGGGATAGGACTAGGAAGTCAGGCTTGGCAGCAGCTTTCTGCTGAGCCATCTCACTGGCTCAGAATCGTCTCTCTACGTAAATGATATGTTTCTGGCTGTCCTGGAACTCACTATGTAGATCAGGCTAGCCTCAAACTCAGAGGTCCATCTACCTCTGCCTCCTAAGTACTGGGATCAAAGGCACATTCCACCGTGCCCGGCCATAACTATTCTTTTTTAAAAAAACAGTACCAAGTTCAAAAGTAGCTTTCAGGTTCCAGATTCCCCCAACCCCCATTTGTGTATCTTCTTCAGTCCTAACAACCTGCCAGGGAGCTAGGCAGAAACTATCCTCCCCGTTGTCAGAGAAACGAGCTTGGAGATTTGGTGACGCTCCTCCCTCTCTGCCAGACCAGCTTCCTAAGACATGACTGAGGGTCTCTGTGAGTGGGGAGCGGATTCTGTGCTGTCTGGGGTATCCCTTCCAGTGATAAGTGTTACTCGTTCCCATGGACTGGACAGAGGAGGAAGGGGTGATGCTTTCAGGGCGGTGCTGAGTCCCAGGCCATGAGGGTCATGACAATCTCCAGTCCCTTGTCCAAGCATAGTGGATATATGACTCCAAGTCTCAGGTCCCAGGCCACACCTGGAAGGTAGATAGTGTGAATCTTGGTATCATGCTGGCTTCTCGGCCCATGATAGGACTTAGACATTTGGAGACATATAGTCCCTGTGTCTATGGATGTTTCTGTGTATAAGAGGATGGAGATGAAGAGCAGGGCCAAGGACAGACTGAGGAAACAACAGAGGGGGGAGGGGGAGGGGCGAGACTTAAGGGGATGGGTGGAGGAAGATGAAGAATGCCACTGGAAGTCACTTCCTGAAACCAAACAGGAATCCCTGGCATCCTCCAGACTGAGGCCTCTCTGTTTTGGGGAATCAGTGAGTGCAGGGGTTGGGATTGTGGGAGAGCCAGCATCTGCACTTGAGCTCTCCCAGAAGGCAAGAAAATGACCTTCACCCTCTGATTTCCAGGTAAATGCTGAACTGCAGATTCCTCCAACCCAGGGCTTCCGGATGCCCACGAAATAGAGGTGTATCTGCAAAGCCTGGAACTAGAGTGCACACTGGCCACCCGAGAGCCTGGGCCCACCCTGGGTCTTCCAGATCTTTGTTTGCCTGCTAAAATAAGGCAGCGACAGTCCCCACAGTTCTAATAAAGTCTTTGAAAGCTTAGGCTGAATGCCTTTAAGGAGGCCAGTCTAGATGGACAGAGGTCCCTTCTCTGAGTGGCACGAGGGAGTTTTGTCCCTAGGCTCAAACTGTGTTTAGACCAGCACTGGGTTCCCTTCCTGCCCTTGGGGAAATGCTGGTTTCTATGGGTGGAGGCTGGCTGGGGCTTTGAAGTCGTGTGCCTTCAGATTATCCCCAATCTGAAGGATGGTCTCCATACTTTGGGGCCTCTGGGTCCACCAAGGTGTGCCCTCTGGGCTGCGAAGCTAGGTTCCTCTGTCAGCAACCCGGACTGGCAACCCTGTGCCCGAAGCCCACCTTAAATGCGGCTCTACAAGAGGTTACCCACAAGAGGTTTTTTTTTTTTTTTTTTTTTTTTCAAAACAGGTTTTCTTTGTGTAACAGCTCTGGCTGTTGTGGAACTAGCTCTGTAGACCAGGCTGGCCTTGAACTCACAGAGATCCACCCGCCTCTGCCTCCTGAGTGCTGTGATTAAACTCATGTTTTCTCTCTCTCTCTCTCACACACACACACAGACACACACACCCCGTCCCAAACCCAACCTCCTCATGCTCCACTTTGGTCTCAGGGCTTGATTTATTTTATTAAGAGAAAAATCACACTCAAGAAAAGCAACCGGCAGCCTCGCAGAGGCAAAAGAGCAGCACTCGTAGTGTAGACTCCTGGCTGTGGCTGCCAACAAGCTTGACAGGGTTCCCTCTTAGAGTTTGTGTACTGGCCGGCACACACTGGCCTAGGCAGAGGAAGCCCTGGGAAGTGATGCGAAGCCTCAGGTGAAGCTGCTGCGCAGGGTTGTGGGAAGGAGGGGGAGCTGAGAGGAGAGCATGCGCAGGAGCAGCCAGCTGCTGTGGCCTTGTTCGGGCTACTCTTTTGTTCTGGTGGAGCTGAGAGGAGAGCATGCGCAGGAGCAGCCGGCTGCTGTGGCCCTGTTCGGGCTTTGTTCTGGTGGCATTTCTGGTGCTTCCCACTTGTTCCTGCCTATCCAAGCTTTCAGCACTGCCCTGTGTTCCTTGGTTGATTTTACTGGAGCCTTAACCTAAGATCTGTAATGTTCAAGGGAGGGTTGGGCCCCAGCCACTCTGGGAGCTGGACCGAGGAGCGCGTTATCATAGAATGTGGGGCATGGGGGTATCTGCCTTTGGATGCCACCGAATACAGCTGTGCTCCAAACCCCAGGCAGGACTGGGGCAAGACCAGGCAAGCAGCAGTTTAGGAGTTGGGTGAGGATGGCAACCCAGCAAGCAGGTGTCTTGCTCAAGGCTGTCAGCGGTGGTAGGGCTCCTCAGGGAGTTGGGAAAGAGTCCAGGTGAGGGAAGGCAAAACAGCAGCCCCTGAAGAGATGCTGGGGTGGGGTAGGGTGGAGCAGGACGGGGGATGCTTCAGGCCCCAAGGAGCTTCTTGACCATGTAGCCTGGGAGGCTGTAGAGGAAAAGGCCCAGCATGAGCAGCCCCAGCAACGCCAGCACGATCTTGATGATCAACCACTTGTACCGTGTGCAGATGAGGTACTTTATAGATTTGAGCGGGTTCAGGAACCAGACGAAGGCTGTGTCAGGCCGGCTAGGGTGGGGAGAAGATGGGAGGAGCCTGTCAGACAGCAGGCATGAGCCACCCACACAGGGCTCCTAGCTTCTCTGTTCTTCTACAGGCAGCGAGTGCTTGAACCAGTCTGGTATCAGACTGACGGCTCCTAAGCTATATCCTCCCCATGAGGCCTCTGCTGCTCCAGCTCTGTCCTGAGCCTAGGTGGCAGTTTTTGTCAGGGACAGCCACCTAGCCTCATCCTGATTGCTTGCAGTGATGAACTGAAGCAGAGGCCTTAGCATTGCAGGCCATGCATGTTGTTCTTGAGATCTTGTACTTAGCATTTCATCATGCAGGCTCCTGTCTCCCCATATTCTCAGGAAATCAGAATTGCTCAACTTCCTTCTTTTCCTTCCTCCTTTTCTTCCCTCCCTCCCCCCTTTCTTCCTTTTTTGGGACAAGATCTCAATTATTCTAGGCTGGCTTTGTACTCACTATGTAGCCACAGATGACCTTTGACTTATATGGCTGCCTCTGCCCACCGAGGGCTAGGATTACAGGCCTGTATCTACCCATTTATGTAGTGCTTGGTGTTGAACCCAAGGCTTTTTACTTGCTGGGCAAGCATTTCACCAACTGGGCTACATCCCTAGCCAACAAACCCTTTCTTATACACCCACAGATAATGCCCATAGCAAGCACCCGAACAGCTTGAGTGCCATGCCTAGCTCTCACCAGCTTGCCCACAGTCGGGGTATGAACATGCCCTGCCTCCTGCAGAGTTTCCTTGCTGAGGTCCTTGTCAACCTTTACTCTCTGCAACTTATACAAGATCAGCAGGCTCCATAAAATGTCACAACATAAAGTGTTGGGTATATACGTGTGTGCCAGTGGGCATCCCTGTGTACACAGATGGAGGCCAGAGGAGGACATAGGGATCCTGCCATATCACTGTCCTTAAGCAAAGGTCTCTCTCTCTCTCTCTCTCTCTCTCTCTCTCTCGGAACTTGGGCTAGTCTGGCAGCCAACAAACCCCAGAAATCCCAACACTGTTTGCCCCCAACAGTGTTACTGGGTTTGTAGGCTCAGGTACAGTCATGCCCTAGCTTTTTATGTGAGTGCTGGGGATTTGAACTCAGAGTCTGGGAATAGCGCTTCTGTAGTTGGTGAACACTGGACTGGCTATTTGCCACCTAGGCTGGTGACCCAGTGCTATCTAGAGCTAGGTGATCTTGATCAAGCTATTTCACCCACCTCTTGGGCCCAATAATATAAAAATATAAAGTAGCCATTTCTGGTTCTGAGAATATGATTAGACTTTGAAGGTTTGAAAGTTGTGATGCATGTTTGTGTGGGACGCACATATGTGCTTGTGTTTGCCTGTGTATGCTTAGATGCACGTGTGTCCTTCTCTATGTGTATGCACTGTGTGTACACGTATGAACTTGTACATGTGTCTGTGTTTTGAGTGTGTCCCACATGTTGCCCAGCCCTTGTCCAGAGATGGAAGGAAGAAGTACCAGGGACAGGAGGCTGCAGAGCTCAGGCCCCCAGGATCTTCTTGGCCAGGTAGCCAGGCAGAGAGTAGAGAAACAGGGCGAGCAGCAGCAGCAGGAGGAGGAGCAGAAGGAGCTTGAGGAGCAGCCAGCGGTAGGTGTGCCATAGGAAGTAGCGGGCAGACTTGAGAGGGTTCAAGAACCAGATGAAGCTCGTGTCGGGCCGACTGGAGCATTGGGGAGAGCAGATGAGTATAGAGAAAGGACATGGGTGTGGGAATGGGCTTGGCAAGAAGCCTCAGCTGACTAGGAAGCCTACCAGTACCAAGCAGTAGAGTTTCTGTCACCTGTCGGGCCATCAAGTCTGGCCACCATTGGAGTGCTGCCAGACTTTGTCAAAAACTAGGAAGAACCCATATCACGGCTGGACTGGGGGTCGGGGGCAGGTTGGGGCAGGCTTCCTAGGGAAGGAACAGCTTTCTTTTGAGCTAGCTCTTCCTTTGGTTTGGAGGGAAGAGGCAGGCTTCAGGGTTGAAGGAAGAGGCTCCCCCGTGATGTGGCTGTGGCCCAGGAAGGAACAAAGTAGTTCCTGAGGAGTTGGGGCAAGAAGACTAGAAAGGTCTGGGGCCTCTTTTCTGACCCCCTCCCCCATGATGTAGTGTGTCTGGGGGTCTAGGCACGCAGGACACTCACTTGGGTTTTTCTAGGGGGTCAGGTTCGTTGCGGGCCAGGCCCACTGGATTCTTCTCTGCCTCCTCTGCTGTCAGTAAATGTAACTCTGCCTCCACTTTGCCCTGAAGGAAAGGACAGAAGAGTTCCCTTGTCTAGGCCATGGTGGTATACCCTCGATATCCCAGTCTGGTCCAGTCTGGCCCATGTAGGTCCACTCCCAAGCAGGAAATGGTACTCACCGTGAGCTCAAACTCATCGTTCTCATTGCGGGCCAGGAGGGGCCACCAGCCTTTGACGCGCTTCTGTTTAAAGATGGAGACCAGGGGCACGTCCACCTCCCCTGTGGCCATCTCCATGGTGCACTGCTTGGCTGTCTTAGCACCCCTTGGGAACCGGTTCAGGTCCAGCTCAATGGCCCCTGCAGCGACACTGGAGTCAGTTTCGGGTGGGTGTGACAGAGGTGGGGACTGCCCTGCCTCCTTCCTTTCCACCCATACTCCATTTTGCTCAGGTCCTTTCTTAGCTTAGAGCATCTCTAGGTATTTGCAACCTTCATCCTGGCTGTTGGGCACCTACTGACCATGTTGTACCAAAACCTTGACTTGCAGGTACAGATAAGAGTTTGGTGTAACCTAAGACTCACAGAAATCTGCCTCCTTAGCAATCCTGGATGACTTCCATCAACATATATCCTGCCTCCCTAGTGTGCCCAGAGCTCCTTGTTGCTCCAGTAGTAACTGGGAAGATTCTTGGAGAAGCTAGATTCCCCGTGTGGTATCTCTGGCTCTGAAGACTAGGTGGACCCCCTTCTAGGGACTCAGCCTGCCCACCCCTGTCCCTCAGTTCTGGGCCCTAGGCCTTGCTCTGCTCTGCACCTAGGAAGTCATCAGCAGAGAAGTGGTCAGCATCCCATATCTGCAGGGTGAGCCGTGCAGGGATCTTGTACTCCGTCTCATCCCAGGAGAACATAGACTCCTTCTTAGACATGACAATCTTCTCTTCGGCTGCCAGGTAGTCAAAGGGGAACAGGTAACGCCAGTTGAAGTTGCCCTCACCAGTGAGGGAGTGGTAGTGGACGTCTGTGTCCTGTTTGTCCTCCTGCTGGCCCTTCAGCCACCTGCTGGGAGTCACCTGCTCCAGCTCTGTGGCCACACCCTTGGGACCTCGTCCCACCCCAGGACTCCCTTATCCATTCTCCCGGGAAAGTGGGCATGCCCAACTTCAGCCTCTCCCAGGGCAGTGACTGTCACCCACCCCCGCACAAAAATGTCACTGGACTTCTCTCCCGTGAAGAAATCATCATCTTCTAGGACCACCTCATCTGTGTTCCACACGATGACCCGTAGCTCGTACCTAGACAGGAGCAGGAAGGCCCATCAACAACCTGGGGTAGGGCTTGTCCCAGGCCCTGGAGCCGGATCAGGGCAGGGGTCTATTGATGTCTAGGCAAGAGAAGCCCTGGGAACTTGAGTAGGCTAGAAGAGTGGGGGAGGAGACTTGAAGGAGGTTTCTATCACTAGGGCCCTGGTGGGCTGGATCTCAGCCAAGCACAGGTCAAGCCAGTTAGGGGAGGAGAGTCAGCCCAGAGCAGACACCCAATGCACACTCTTGGGACATGAAGCTAGGAAAAAGGAGTAGGGAGAGGTCTGTGGGCTGCTGGGGGCAGCTGCGGTGAAGCGGGCTGAGTGGGAAGAAGATGAGGCGGGGTAAGGGGGAGTGCTCATCCCAGGGCAACTCACTTCTTAGGTTTCCTAGGGGAGATGTCTAGAGGTGTCCCAGGGGCTGGCATGTCCATGGGGAACATATCCACCCACAGCTCCAGGCGACCCTGAGGAAGAGAGGAGGGTGGCAGATGTCTGAGCCACCTATTCCCTGGGCCTGTCCCCAAGCTGCATGCTACCAGTTTCTAGCTTTGGATGCTAGGATGTCTTATAATGTTACCAGTAGCCAGTGACAGCTTCTGGGGGTGCCAGCTCCCTGGCGTGATTCTCAGCACACACACTTGCCATCAAGTTGGCCTCGGTGGGGAGGCATGCGGGAATGCAGTGGGGACATGGGACAGCATGAGCTCTGTTTCTACCCTATGACCCCGAGTGGAGGATCTAACTCCAGATCCCAGCCATGTGTGCACCACCTGCTCAATGCCTGGCTTGTCAGGGTTGAGCAGCGGCCTGGTCTCCACGTGTTCTGGTACAAGGCGGCAGCCCACTCGGGGGATGTCCTCCCAGTGTCTTAGAGCAGACAGGGCCACGTGCTCATCTGTGGGCTTCTTCTGACCTGTGGATGATAATGGATCAGGTGCATCCACATGGCCAGGGGACCTGTGCTAGGGTCAGGAGCTTAGGAGCACAAAGTTATTGAACCAGACACAGAGGGAAGGCTAAGGTCTCGGTTGCACCACAAGGCCCAGAGAGACCTATAAATTTGCTTGACCAGGCTTGGGGAAAGGAATGGGGATGTGTAGGGGGCTGTAACTTTGAGTCAGGGAGACCTAGGCCTACACCATTACTCTGCCTCCGGAGAGATATGTGAGCTTAGGCAAGTCACCAAACTGGAACTTATTGAGTCTCATTTTGCTCATTTGTTTTCCGGGCCCACGGGGATGAACAAAAGAGAGGGAGAGTGATATGGGGGGGGGCAGTGTGTGGGTAAGTATGGTACAGGAGAAGGTGTCAGGGCAGTGACTGGGCAGAATGGAGAGAGCTCTGGAGTGCGGAGTAGAGGGTCACTAGGACTCAGTTTAAGGACACGTGTACTAGGTCTGGAAGGCCCCATAGAGAAGTGTGGCTCCTAGGTGGACAGTGAACTGGGGCCAGTCAGCTGCTTTCAATGCCCTTTACCGTTCTCATCCTCTATTTCTGAAGGCCCCGTGAAGACACGATTGGCGACCTTCACTCTCCCATGGGGACCAAAGTGGGGGCCGTCCACTTTGCCTTCTTTACAGAGACGAGTTAAGATCTGGCTGGGCTTCATGGGGTCCCTCCAGATATTGTAGCCATGTCTGTGGGAGGAGACACACAGGCGTGAAGTGGCTCAGGATGGCCATCCCAGGTGGCATCTCTTTCTGGCCAGTTCTTCACAGTTGGCCATTGCCTACCTCAGCAATAGGCCTCCTGTGTCTCCAGGTTCACCCGAGACACTAGCGCTACTGGGAGCTGACCCTTCTGCCTGGTCTTTGGCTCCAACATCCAGTGTTGCCTAATACTACCCCATCATCCCTCAAGGGCTCCTGTGAGGCATCGGATAACCAGAGAGGGAAGGAACTTGACCAAGTTGCTTGGCCTCAAGTGGCAGAGGCCTTCCCAGATCCTCAGAAGACATTATCCACTGTCCTGTCCACTTCTGCTTTCCCGATTCTGTCTCCTTTGTCTTGGAATCCCCTCCCTACCCTGTCTTGGGAGTAGGCAGGCCCAGCCCCTGAAGCTGCACGCAATGTATGTAGGGTGAAGGCATAACCTAGCACAGAAATCCTAGCATGCTTATCACTCCCGAGTCTTGTCCTAGTGCTGAGATGCAGCAGACATCCAGTCCCTTCCCTGTTCCCTGCCCTGTCTTTAGCCCCTCGCAGGGACCGGTCCCATTCCGTCCTCGCACATGGAGTAGGTCTGTGCAATGCCACAGGTGGCACGGTGCTTGCTGTAGAAGCGGTTTTCCAAGTCGATCTTGGTTTCTCCAATGAGGTCATCAGTGCCCACCAGATCCCAGTCATACACGGCCACTGTCAGCATGGACTCCATTGGGAAGGAGGCCTCGACGTCAAAGGACCTGCCAGGTGGGGATTAGGAAGGGGGTTGCAGGTTGATACTGGCAATGGGTGGGGACTGGACCAAGAGTCAAGGTGGGCAGAGAGGGTACCACAAGGCCTTACTTCCCAAATACGGGGTTGAGCTGCTTGGAGATGTAGTTCTCCTTGTCTCGGATGTCAGTCTTGCCTAGCTTGATGGCGATATAGGGGTCAGCTTTGCCATTGATGTCAGCCGGGTGCAGGTCCGTAGCCTGAGCAGGGTAAGTGTTGCCTAAGTAGAATCCTGGGTACCCTTGCTCTGTTCCTGAGGGTCCCGTGATGTTGAAAAGTGGGGCCAGGGGCATTGGGTTAGAGACAGAGTCTCACTGTGTGGCTCTAGGGACGTTGCTGCTTCTTGTCCCTGGGACTGGACTTCCTGTCTAGAAAGATGGGGACTAGACCAGTGGACCCTTCTGATGTCTCGAAGCTACCTCAGTCCTTACAGTAGGAGGCATAGGGGGCTTTCAGAGAAGGAACGGGAAGAGAGTCTTACCCGGACCACATAGACTCGAACCAGCACATTAATGGGGTCATTGCTTGGGATGCCTTGGAACATTCCATAGGTGGGGTCATAGCCAGCTTCTCGAGCTACATCCTCTGGAAGTGGCACTTTGTATACACACAGGGAACCCTGGAGCAAGGCATTGGGTGGGGGTGTAAGGCTGCTGGTTCCCAACTAGCCAACAGTTCATACCATGGCAAGGCCTTAGCCCTCAGTTGCTGGACCATGGACAGTACAGGGTTTGTAGAGGGCAGTGGTAGAGATGTAGAAAAATGAGGTTGTGAGGGGATCAACAGTTGGGCCACGCTCCTTGCCTGACCTTGAACCGACCCACGATGCGTTCCTCTTCCGTGGAGCCATCCTCATCATCCCCTGTCTTGCCCCGTAATAGGTTGAAGGTGTGCAGCCAGTCCTCAAAGTTGCCAAACTCTGACTCTAGCTCTTTGGGGTACACCTGGACAGGGCAGGATGTCAGGCCTCATGCCAGCATCCTGCCTCATCTGCTGCCTCCCACCCCGCACCTGGGCAGGATCTGCTCCCAGACCTTAAGCTCGTCAATCTTGGCTTTCTTCTTCTCAGGAGCCTCCGATCCCTGGACAGAGCCAAGGCTCTGGTTTTTCTTTTTTTTCTCCTCTTTTGCAGCCCTGGACTTCTCTTTGCTCTTCATTGGCCCCTTCGGGCCTGACCCTAAGAAGAAGAAGAGGGCCTAGTTAACTTAAGTGAGCATGGGGTGGAAAGGGAAAGAGCAGAAAGGCCTGAGATGGAGATCCGGCTTCACTACTTCTTCCCATTGAACTTTGGAGTCTCTCTCTCCCTCTCTCATTGTTGCTGTTTTTGTCTTTTTTTTTTTTGAGACAAGATTTCTCTGTATAGCCCTGGCTGTCCTGGAACTCACTCTGTAGATAAGGCTGGCCTTGAACTCAGAGATCCACCAGCCTCTGCCTCCCGAGTGCTGGGATTAAAGGCATGTGGGCTGCCTGACGACATTAGCGTCTCAATGCATTCCATGAGGAGATGCAGACTGCAGGCCATGCCTACGTAGGTCAGTCCCTACACAGGATGTTGTCTGCTCTTGGTAGAGTGAGTGGGGAAGGCATTGGATCTGGAGTCGGGGGACTTGTTTGTGTGGATCTGTGCCTGTTCCCTTTGTTTTCTAGGTTTATATTGACAAGGTTGCTTCCTGTTAGCATTTTCCAAGCTGCATCCAGTGAGATTCCAGGCATATGCGCCATTGGTATGCTTGGGAGAAAAGAAGAAATCATTTTTATACCGTCTTCCTTTGAAAAATCGATAACCCCAGTGCTTGGGGAGATGGCTCAGGGGGTGAAACGGCTTTGCAAGTGTGAGGGCTTAAGTTTGAACCCCAGGAATTCATGCAAAAGCTGAATGCATAGTAGAAGTGATAAACCCAGAGGTCCTATGGGGAAATGGGAGGTAGAGACTGGAGAATTCCTGGACACACACAGGCCAGCTAGTCTGGTGTACACAGAAGCAGTGAGTGCGCGCGCACGCACACACACACACACACACACACACACACACACACACACATCCCTGTGCAATCAATACTAACATCAAGGCTCTGAGACATCTTGTACCAAAGGAACTTGCTTAAACCAGCGTTTCCTAAACGGATCTCACCACAGAATCCTTTCTTCTCCAGAATAGCCCTGATGTTGTTCCATGTAAAAGGTTATTGAAAATTCTGGGTGGGACAAGCTAGGGATATCCCTTCCGGCTCAGATAGTCTATGGTTATGAGTGTCTGCCTGGTGCTATGGTTGCTGAATTGCTCAGCGTGGAAACTACTGTAGAAGATGTCCTTAGCTTGATCCTTGGAGCTCAGGCCTGGAAGTAGGGCTGGAAGCAGCAGACATTGTCATGGATGCAGGGGTTCAGGGGTCTGGATGCCAGGGGTTCGGGGCTCACCCTCAGTGGTATCCATTTCTTCCTTCTCTTCTAAGTCAGTTCCAGGGGATTCATGTTGTCGAAGTTGCTGCCAAAACATGAACGGGCTTCCCTGTCTCTCCAGGTCACAGCCAGTGGCATCGTCACCTTCGTTTCATGTGTGCGTTCGGGTCCACAAGGCTGGGGCTGCTCAGGGCATTGGTGGCACCCTATCTCTGACTCCCACAGCACCTTGTATGCTATCTGGCTTAGTATGCAGATGCAAGACATCTTTGTGGGACTGATGAGAGGGGACTCAACCAGGAAGGTCAACTCTCTACCAGTCCAAGGGCTCTGAAGGGAGATTTCAAGGGGCTGGTTCTGCAGGTTAGGATAGGAGCTGGGGAGGTGGATGTGATTTAGAGCTGGGTCACCTGCCACCCCTTTCCTCCTTCCTCCCAGCTCATGTCCAGTTCTCACCTCCTTCATTGTGTCGATGGAGGCAAAGTACTTGGACCACCAATCCAGCATGCTCTCATCTGGTTCCTCTTCCTCTGCTTCGTCTGATGTGCCTTTCTTTTTCTTCTTCTTCCTTTCCTTCTCCTCCTCAGCCTGGGGATTGGCCAGGGTGACTGTCCCATAGGCTCTCCTTCTTTCTTTCCCGGGACCCTGAATGATCTCTTTCTACTCTGGCTATCTGATCCCAGAGAGCCCACTCCTTGTCATAGTACTGTGGGGCCACCAATGCCATGAAGGCAAGGCCTTGGTGAGGAGGATACCATAACCCCATAAGAACCACAGTCTGCCGCTGGGAGCCACAGGTCAAGACAGGGCGGGCACTCAGGGAAGGATGGCTAGGTCCAAGAAGTTGGCCTTCTGACCTGGCTCTGCTGTAAGTGAATGGCTCTTTTGCCCGAGGGCCCTTGCACAGCTCCACCACTTACCACATCCACCTTGACCACAGCATCAGAAGTCTGTAGAGGGAAGGAACCAAGGAGACAGGACAGGATTAGCCACTGGGAACCGAAGGGAGAGGCAGTAGGCCAGTGCAGGAAGTGAGAAGCCAGGAGCCGCCAGGGTGCACACAGGGACGAATGCTTACTCTTCTCTCTTGACCGCAAGGCAAGCTTCACATTCACAAGAGCAGGCTGCCTGCTAAGGTGACTAAGGGCATACTCGAGGCTGCTTCTGCTGTTCCCTCTGGCTTACTAGATCCCTGGCAGCCTGTACCTTAGAGTCACCTGGGGGCTTTTACAAATAACGATGAGTGTATGGGGAAGGGGTGGGAGCTGGCAGCAGAATGTTCAAAACTGAGCACCTGGGCAGTGAGCTTTCCAGGCAGCATTACCCAGAGCTGCAGGACCCAGTGTCTTCTGCTGTCCTTTCTAGAGACCACTGGAAGCCCCGATTCTACTCACTAGCCAGGTCAAGGGAAAAGCACTTTAGGCCTCAGAAGCTAGGAAATACCCCAGACTGTGTGAATCGAGCGAGGTAGCGAACAGGAGGCTGAAAATGTGACCAGGAGGGGAGTTCCTTCATGGCTCTGAGCAGAGACGAGGCCTCGGGAGGCTGACCCCAGGCTAACCCATCCTGCCCTCTCCTATAAACTTTCCTCTGCCAGGTAGACCCCCCCCTGAGGAACAGGACCTTCCCTGACTCCTGGGGCATCACTTGTCATGGACAATGGCCCTAAAAAGGCCACACCTCTCTCAGAAGCAGTCATTGCCTAGGGGGTCATTTCCGAAGTATGAAACATTGCAGGTCATTGCCTCTAGCCATCGGTGCTCCTTCTCTTGTACATACATATCATCTGCTCATGCACACATGTGCAGACACACACATGTGCAATCATGCACACTCCCTATTCCCCCCTTCTAGACAGTGCCATGTGAACCAAGGTTGGTTCTTAATAACTACACTTAGAGAGTTAAATCAGAGTTGCACTATCAGGACAGGTCTGCCTGGCCTTCCAATGTGCCACCTGTGCCTGCGTGTCCCTGGCCAGCCAGGGGCTGGCCACTCGCCTTACCGCATCCAACTTCACCATGGTCTCCAGCTTCTTGATGGGCACCTCTGGTTCCATGCTCACTACAACCTCCCCTGTGGGGCAAGAAGAGGGGCCCCCATTGCACAGCACGTGGCAGCCCCGGAGAAGCCTGACTAGACAGACAGACGACAGACAGAGGAGGAGCAGAGTCACAGTGAGAAGCAGTAAGGTGGGAAGAACGGCCTACGGCGGATTCTGGAGCTTTCTTAGGGCAGAGGAGGGACAGGGCAGATGCAAGAATAAGCTGGACATGAGGAAGGGAAATGATCTAGAGAGAGGGATGGATCATTGTGCATCCAGACAGCAGAACTGAGGCGAGGACTGGAGGCTATGCCCAGGGGAGGACCCGGGTCTCCTCCATCACCTGGTAGAAGAAGCCATCTGCTCTCAGCCTTTTGAGGGCCTGTCAGGACTAGCTGTGGGCCTCAGAGTGAAAGGCAGCCCTCTGCAACCTTCTCTGACCCTAAGGCTGTCCATCTCCCCACCCCCACTCCAACCCTGCTACACTGCCACGCTGCCCCATAGAGATGCCCTAGAGGAAATCCTAATGGATACTTGAACTGCACTGTGAGATGGGCCCTTCTAGGAGCTGACTAGAGCCAAGCCTGGGCTTTAGGTGGCCATACCTGTGGTGTTCCAATTGGCGGCTGAGCGGTCTGGGGGTCGGTAGATGAAGCGCCGCAGTGAGCTGACTGCGTGGGAGCCCACCAGGGTGTATCGTCCAAAGGCCCGGCAGTCCACCACTCGGATGTTCAAGGGTGGGTGCAATAGCTCATTCTCTGGGAGGTCCTGAGAGATGACAGTAACATGTTACAGCCTATACCTCAGAGAAAGGGGCAGAGGAGGTTGGCTAAGGCACGCTGCGCTGGTCATACCCAGCCCTGCTAGGCTCTGCCGGCTCCCACACTCACCACTTCAAACCACTTGACCAGGGTGTTGAAATTGGGGTTCTTCTTATAATTGTGGATCAGGGATGACTGTACCCCCTTTCCTGCACACTCGATATCCACCCGTGGTCGGTCCACCTGGGCCAGGTTCACCCTCTTCAAGTCCCTCAGGCCCCAGAACAGCACCTGAGAACAGGGGGAGAGTGGCTCTGTGAAGGGAGCCTGGGGTGGCTGGGAAGGGTCACCTGAAGCAGGAACAGGGTGGGAGGTGAGAAGCTAGATCGCCATGGGCAGGGACAGTGCCGAGAGGCTGTAAGCAGTGAGTGTCCTCAGGGGACTGAGGAGGGGTCTCTGGGGCAAGGGCCACTATGGAAGACAGCGGGCTGAGAACGGCTCTGGGCACAGGGGTGTGTGTCCGAGTGGGACAGGCACTAGCCTGGACTAGGGGCCTGTGCCAGTGCTGCTGGCTCCAGGGAGTGATCTTGGACAAGTCCCCTCCACTCTTGGGCCCTTGCTATCCTTTTCTGAAACTGAGAAGTGTGGCCAGGGGACCGGGAGTCTGATGGCTTGTGTGGAATGTACACTCATGGTGCTTGCTTCATGGGGCAAAAGTCTCAGGGTGACTTGGGCAAAGGTCACACGCAGGGCAGGGAGGTGACGGAGCCCTTACGCGCCTCTGTTGTGGAAATTACTTCAACTATGTAAAGAAGCGTTACGTTTGTTTATTCTGAGGAATATGACTTTAACTGTTTAAAGGTGTGGTACATTTATTTAATGATGTAAGGATATGTGTTTAATTGCATAAAGATGTATTGCATCTGTTTCACCTTGACCGTCTAAGGCACCTGATTGGTCTAATAAAAAGCTGACCGTCAATAGCTAGGCAGGAGAGGGATAGGTGGGGCTCCTGTGCAGAAAGAATAAATAGGAGGAGAAATCTAAATTAGAGAAGAGTGAGAGGAGAGAGGGAGAAGGAGAGAGACACACCCAGGGCCAGAAGCTAGGCAGCCACTAGCCAGACACAAGAAACAGTGAAAGTAAGATATGCAGAAGGAAAGAAAAAAAGCCCCGAGACAAAAGTTAAGTAAAGAGAAACAGGTTAAGTTAAAAGATCTAGCCAGAAATGAGCCTAAGCTAGGCTGAGCATTCATAACTAATAATAAGTCATGATTTGGGAGCTGGTTGGTGGCCCACAAAATAATCTTGGTGCATACCTCCACACGATACTTGCTGAGCACTGGCCGGATTCCCACGGGCACAGGCATGATGGGTCCTCTGTCCATGTCCATTGGGCCATTGATGGGTGGCAAGTCAGCTTTCCCTGATGGCCCAATCTGAGGAACAAGGTCATAAATCACAGTGGCAGGCCCTTTCCCCAGGTAGGCCAGAGAGCCCAAGAGCCCTGAGATCTTACTCCCAGCCCCTGCTTTCAAGCTCACCCCCATCCCCTTTGCCTGCCACATACCTGTAGCAGCTCAAAGGCAGCCAGGAGGTCTCCAGCCGTGGCATTGCCTCGGTAGATCTGGTAGTACTCGAGCTGGGGCGGAAAGCGAGGCGGGCAGTATGCCTCATCTGCCATCTTCACCAGGGGCTTGGCGAAGGTCCGACCCATGAAGTCAGCTTTACCCTAACACAACAAGACTCTAGCGTTCCCTTGGGCACCCCAACAGCTGAGTTGGCTTATAGGCAGTTAGCCCCTCTTGGGAAGGGTATGATCCTGCTCTCCCCGCCCCGCCAAGAAGAACCTCCATGGAGAGTGGCAAGGCTACTACAGATTGTGATGAACACAGGTAGGGACCAGAGCCCTGGAGTGGGGGTGGGGCTGTGACATAGGGCTTCCTGGTAGCATCTCTGGAAGACACTGGCTTCAGTGTGTTTACCCAGGAGGTGGGAAACACCAGGGTTTGCTCCTGGTCCCCAAGAAGCTCATGGTACTGGAAAAGGATCAGGTTGTGGGTGGCCAGGAGGCACCCGGAAAGCCTGGTCACCAGCCCCTCTTCCCAGCAAATCCAACTAAGGCGTACCCATAGGGGCAGCCAGCACAGAGCTTAGTGCAGGGGGAGGGGGAGGAACCTGCAGAAGTCACTGGTGCCAGTGCCCACCCTTACCATGGTGTCCTGGTCATAGATTTCAATGACAATGATGGGGGGATCATCTCGTAACTCGTGAGCTTCACCATACAGCTCCAGGTTGTCAAACACCAGCATCTGGTCCCAAGTGGGACACAATGTCTCGTTCAGAACCTGCACCATGGAGTGAGGGGCAGAGAATAAGTGACGGACACCACTCCTAGTCATGGGCCGCAGGGAACCTGCAGGCAGGGGTGTTTGAGTCCTCTATGTTTTTCAGAAATCTGAAAGTCAAGGCTCCTATGAAGCCTGTTCCCAGCGCCCTTCCAAAGTTTTCTTGCCTTGTGGGCATAGACCTAGTCCAAGCTGGTGACGTTTACCAGCCTAGCCAGTTGCCCAAAGGGCTTCCCTCTGAGATCAGGGGAACTAGCAGATCAATTGTACCGCTTGCTTCCCAGTGCTCCCAAAGCCAGAGTGCCCCCCCAGAGCCCCCTCCCCTCAGGGCCACTCCCCCCAGAGCTTCTCAGGGCTCCTCCCCATACCCTCTTCCCCTCAGGCCCCTCTCCCCCAGAGTCCCTCCCCCTCAGGCCCTTACCTCCGTGCACTGGCTCTGGTTGATGAAGAAGACACGGGCGAAGGGATCAGAGAGCCCACTGCTGTCGGCAGCAAAGAGGCTTCGGGCCTGATACATGTGGGCTCGGAGCTGGAAGACTTGCTTCTCTGTGGGGAAGAGTGGGCTGAGCCATGCTGTAAGGCCGTGGGTGGCGCTCTGGGGGTACAAGCTGGGAGAGTGGCCCACCCAGGATGAGGAGTCCTCACTCACTGGTGTAGACCAGGCTGATTGGCGGAAAGGAGTGCAGACCCAGGCCTTGGGCTGCTTTGACCTCCTCGAAGCCACAGGGCAGGCCACACAGGAAGTCCTTTCGCTGCTTACTGAGGCCCAGCCACAGGTAGAGCTCCAGCTTGGCCTGTACTGTCCAACCTGCCGAGCCGAAGCCCCTCTTCCCTGGCAGCTGGGCGGGGGGCAGGCTCGGGGTCACCAAGAGCCTGACAGCTTCCAGGGCCCACAGGGTAAGGGAGGCCCAGGGTAGTGTTGAAGCCTCAGGCAGAATCAGGCAGAGTTGTGCCTACCCCTTCACTCTATAGATGTGGGGGTGGGAGGCTAAGGGATGGACAGATGGGGCCAGGTGGGCGCCAGCCCTCTGAATACCTGCTAGTTAAGGGCTCCACCCCCTTCCCTTAGGCTTGCCAGACTCAGTGGCGCCTCTACAAGAGCCTGCCTCGCCCCACCCAAGTCCCATCCCCTGCAGCACCTTGAGGAAGAGGGTCTTGACTTTGGCGCAGTCCTTGCCCAGTTCCTCCTCCACAATGGAGAAGAGTAGGTCTTTGGAGGGCACCCGGGCATAGGCGATGCGCTTGTTGTTGCTCATCATCCAGATGAACACATCTGGAATGCTGTGCTGGGGCTGCAGCAGAGGGGCAAGGGCACAAGCCAGGCAGAACCAGCTTCAGTATAATGGGACCCTGAGCCGGATGCCCCACACTCCTGGGGCTTGGAAGGGAAAGACCCTCATTCCTGGGTCTTCTTTTTCTTCCACTGAGCTTGCTCAATCTTGCCAATCGTGGCCATCCGAGCAGGGTGGACTTTCACGCCAGCCCCTTTCTATGCTGTCCCTGCCCTGTAGGCACCCACCTCATCTGCCAGGAAGCGTAGCTTCTGTAGGAAGTTCTGGCATAGCCTCAGCTTGTCCCGTACAGTATGCCGCTTCACCTGGGCCCTCAGGCTCTTGGCCTGTTGTCCCATGCTTTCCTGTTGGGAAGAGTGTAGGAGGAACACTCAGTTTTCCCTGACAGCTTGAGCCATGACATCAAGAACAGATGGCCCTTGTCCATTAGCTTCCCTGATCCCAGGGTCCAGCTGTAGCCTCACCAACTCCCTCATACAGGACTTGAGGCGCTCCCGATCCAGCTTGGTGCGGGACGAGTGGCCCTGGTCCTTGTCCGAGAGGGAGAGGAAGCGACTGCAGAGGGATGGGTAGGAAAGAGCCAGGGCTTAGCCTCCTCTGTGCTGACCTGGCTATAGTGTCCCCTGTCCCACCCTACCGTCCCCAGCCATCCTCTCACTGGCAGCCACAGCTCAGTTCCTCCAGCACACCCCGTAGGCGGCGCTCTGGGTAGGACTTCTCCGTTTTGATCATCTCCTGCACGTCATTCAGCCCTTCTTCCTGTGAACCAGGGTTTCAGGTGCACTCTGGGCCTCAGCCCTCCTCCTCCCGGATGCCCTTCCCATTTACCCCAGGAAAAAGGAACCTAATAATGTGGGCTTATATATATCATATATATATTATGAAGGAGCCACCAAGTCCCCAGGTCCTGTTGTAGACACTGAAACTCTTAGTTATTCATGGGTCCTCAGCTCCTTCAGGAAGAAGCACCCTGGGATATGACTGTGGTGGATTGAGCAGGTCCCAGGGCTGGGTAGAGGCCTTGTGCATACCTGAACCTTGCCTAGTGGTCTCTGAGAGCCCAGACCTAGAGGGGCAGACCCTAAGACTCTACTCCAGAGCTCTGGGACCTATTTCAAGATAGCCCCTAGATAGACAGCCCAGAATTCCAGATCCCACCGCCTATCGCCTGGCCCTGACCAGCTTATCAGCTATGTGGTCCATGATGTTTGCATTGTAGAGGCGTCGTCTCTGGTCAGGCCACCAACTCTTGATGTAGATGCAGGGCTTGCGCTCCAGGTAGGGCAGGTGAAAGTAGTTCCTGGAGTCGGATGCGGAGGAAAGTTGCGGGATGGTGAGGTGTAGGGTCCTGGGAGGTGAGGGTCGAGGTCACTGGAGGCAAGTGGCAGGACCCACCTGTCTGTGATCTGGGGCCGCATAGGCGGGGTGGAAGACACTGAGGCCAGGTCTCCACCTTCATCCCCCTCGTCATCACTGGAGTTCTGAATCAAGTCTACTTCTTCTTCATCCCCAGGCTCCTTCCGGGGCCGAGGTCGCTGGGGCCGCGACATGCCATCGACTTCATTGCCATAGTTTCCTGGACAAAGAGTGGCTTATAAAGTCCTTTCCTTACTCCTTCCACCCTCCTTCCAGGCCATGTATTTCTTCTGGAGAGGTAAAGGGCTCAGACAACACCATCCAGCCAAAAGACCCCTGTCGCTCATAAGGGAGAGATTTGGCCCTTTGATGGAGTGATGGTTGACCTCTCGTATGGTCAAGTACACTTTCAAGAACCAGAGATGCTTCATGAGCATTTGAGGACAGTCAGGGAAACACATCAGTTCGCCCACTGTGCTGGCTGGTTTTGTGTGTCAGCTTGACGGCTAGAGCCATCAGCGAGCAAGGCGCCTCAGCTGATGAAAGGCCTCCTTGAGATCCAGCTGTAAGGCATTTTTTTTCAATGGGGAGGGAGCCCAGACCATGGTGGGTGGTGCCATCCCTAGGCTGGTGGTCCTGGGTTCTATAAGAAAGCAGGCTGAGCAAACCAGTAAGCAGCACCCCTCCATGGCCTCTGCATTAGCTCCTGCCTCCAGGATCCTACCCTGAGTTCCTGTCCTGACTTCCTTCAATATAAACAGCAATACCGCAGTGTAAGCCAAATAAACCCTTTCCTCCCCACCTTGCTTTATGGTCATGGTGTTTTGTTGCAGCCATAGAAACCCTAAGGCACCCACTCTTTGTAGCCTAGGGCATGGGGCTCACAGTGACAACCCAGAAGCTGGAAACGCTTCCCACGATCCCAGCAGCTCTCACCGATGGTCACTTCAAAGGTAATTGGCTTGTCCCCATTTTTCCGGTCAATCATTGAGGCTTCCAAGAAGGCTCCAAATAGAAAAAATTCTTCCATTCTTCCTGTGCAGCTCTGTGGGGGAGGCAGTTAAAGCTTACATTGAGTTTTAGTGGGGCAGAAGACCTGGGTCAGACCAAGACCTAATGTCATGGATAGGCCTTTGGCTGACAGTTGGGGTGTGTCCTACTTAGTTTTGGGTCTAGGAAGTCTGGATTCAAGTCCCCAGCCTAGTTGTCCTTGAGAGAATGGCTAGCTCTATAGCTACAAGGATAGCCATGGCTGAGAAGAGGAGCAGAGGTGGGGTGCCATCTTGGTTGCTGGTGTCTACAATGGGATCTTGGTGTAGTGCATAAGTCAACTGAAGTCTTGCAAAAGGGCCAGATGAGGGCCCCTGAGTAGACAGCGCAGCAGTAGGGAAAAACTAGAACTCGGCTGGCACGTTGAGGAGAGGATCCAGTGAGGGACCTGGACCCAGCACAGCCTTGCCCTCACCTCCGAGACAGGTGTGGCCTGTTCCACCTGCACTTCCGTGGAGCTGGTGAGCTCTGGGTTGGAGGTGTCCAGGATCTCCACAGCCAGTCCCAGCATGAGGCGGGCACGGAAGGACACACCCTCCCCCAGGCCCTCGTTCAGGTCCTGGTGTTCGTCCAGCAGTGTGTAGTTGCGTGTGGAGCCGTACATGTTCACCCAGGCTGGGCCAAGCGTGGGCAGGAAGCCTGTGTCGGTGAGGGAGGTAGAAAGATTGTGTCCTATCCAAGGCTCACTCAGGAGTCAGGGATCTTTGTGGACTTGGCTACTGGGTGCTAGGGAGGTGTGGGGCAGTTTTCTCACTCACGCCTATATGGCATGCCTTCTGGTATTTATTCTCTGCAGGAGCCTTGGCAAGCTGTGTGGGATAGAAAGCCAGACTCCCGTTTCCCACTGCTGTAGGCACCACCTTTAGACAGGTGCCAACTCTTCCCACACTCCACAACACGGATCCTCTACTCTTTGTTTTATTTCTAGATAAAGGATGCCCATCCATCCTGCCTCTCCTCAGGGGATCTTCCCTCCTCTCCGTGTTCTCTTGATTATTTATGGATCCTCAGCTCCTTCAGGAAGCATCAGCCTGGACTGTGACCACAGTGGGTTGATACGGACCTGGGGGTGAAAGCAGCCTCATTTTCTATATCTGTCACCAGTCAATTTTCTTGTGCTTAGGATTTGTTGAGCCTTGCCTTCTGTGAATCTAATTCATCTTTATGTATTTTCTTTCCTTTCTTTCATTTTTTTTTTAAATTTTTGCCAGAATCTGAATGTGGGCACACACCTTTAATCCTAGCAGGCAGATCTCTGTAAGTTCAAAACCAGCCTGGTCTACAGATAAGACAAATGAACAAACAAACAAAACAAAACTATTGTGTGAGTGTGTGTGTGCGTGTACGTGCATGCGTGTATGTGGGGGACATATATGATGTGTGTGTAACAGTCCAGTCTCTGATGTCATTCCTCAAGCACTGTTCTTTTTTTCTTTTTTGAGACAGGGTTTCTTAATGACATGGAACTTGGCAAGTTGGCTAGACTGGCTGGGATTCAGGGAGCCCCAGAGACGCGTCCGTTTCTGCCTCCCCAGTGCTGGGATTACAAGCCCATGCCATCATGCCCTATTTTTTTAAACAATAGGTTCTGGGGATTGAACTCATCCTCATGAACCATTTCCTCAGCTCTTATATTTAATTTTTGTTTTGTAAACACAACATTAAAAAATTGAGATGTAATTCACTGATAATATTTGGCATTTAAAGTATACATTTGGTGGCTAGAGTATGTTCAGTTGGTTGTACACCATTGTCATGGTCTAGCACACCCTGAAGAAGCCCCACACCTCTGAGCAGGTGTTCCCGGCCACCCTCTCTTTGTTCCTGAGGCACCAGTCTATCATCTGTGTCTGAATTCACGGCTTCTGGGTATCTCTTGCATGCAGAACTGCACCGTGGGCTGTTGTTCTTCTGTTCTATTGTTTCCCACTGTTCTGGTCATTTGGTATCATGTCTATCTCTCTGATTCCCCCAGAGTCATGAGGAGGGTTAGGAGTGGCATCTCGTCTCCGTGTGTCCTTGTGCCCGGCATTGTTCCCGGATTCTGGGATACGGTCAGTCCCCACAGGGGTCACTGCTCACCAGTACTAGTGAGAACTCAGAGATTACATTCACAGAGCGTGTGCACTGTAACACATGATGGTTCTTATTGTCACTTGGCTAGTGGGAAAACAGGTGCAAAGGCAACACAGCTAATTGCTAAATCCAGTCAGCTCCGAGCAGTTGTGGGTTATTACGTCCTCCCTTTCCTTGAGGGAGGGGTCACAGATAAGATCCTTAAATCTCTGGCTGAGGTCTGGAGGTGGTGTAAGGGAAAGGGGCCTCATTTGCTCCTCCCTTCACGTCCCCTTCTCGCCCCGGATACACCCATGCCAGGCTGCTAACCTTTGTCTCCATCGTTGGAAATCTTGCGCAGGTCAATGAAATGGGTGCCAATGGCCACATCATTGACCTTGTCGGAGTCTCGGATCTGCACCTTCATGCGTTTGCAGAGTGGGGGAAACAGGTCTGTAAAGACGACCTGCTCATTCCACAGCGGCTCATAGCTGCTCTTCTGCACCGAAGTTTTGCCCTGGTGAGATGAAGTCAGGGCTAGTGTGTGCTGGGGTGTATGCGTTCCCAGTTGGAGGTTCCAGATTTCTCCTGGTGTGCCCCTTCCTCCCATCCACCGCCTGTTCTTTAAGCCCATCATCCCATTCTTCAGCATTTCCATCCTCAGTACCTTCTGGCCAGCAAAGAAGACTTGCACGTAGGGGTCAACGAGATCCTTGTTCTCCCCAATGAAAGCCTTCTTCACGTTGGCCATGAGGCTGGTGTTCATCCGGGGAAGTCCCTCTGCTCGGTAAATTTTCACATAGAACCGGGCCCACTGACGTTCTGCGGGCACACCTTCTGGGAGCAGCAAGTTCCTGTGAGAAGCAGGCAGCACATGAAATCCACCATGGACCAGGCTTAGAGAATCCATTTTGCATCTTAGGTCCTTAGACCAAGAGCTATCCAAGGAGTATGACAGGAGGAGAGGTGGAGAGGGAGATGAGACAGAGCAAGTGCGCGCTTGCACATGTGTGTTCTCTATCTTGTATGTGTGTGTGCATACATGTGTGTGCGTGTGCATACGCACACATGCGCGCACACACACACATGCCCACCCCCCCTGCATCTTAGCAGTTGCATCCCCCTGGGGCCCAGCATAATCTGAGGACCCACACTTTTATTAAGGACACTAATTTGTGGTGTCTATCCACTTTTAGGATTCTGGGAAAAGCTTCCCATCTCATTAAGATTCAGTTTCCTCCACATTAAAGTGGCAATAATATGAATAGCCACTTCCCAGGAAAGCAACACACAGGCTACAGTGCGTGAGTGCTTTGTAAACGGTAATGGAGGATGCTGATCATGACATCAACTCTCAAATCTTTTTGCCACCTTTTCCCCCCATGACAAAAACCTCTCAGGGGCCAGTCTCTTCCCCCAGCCCACGGGAGACCAGGCTCATAGGGGATCCCAGCACAGTTTGAGAGTCCAGACATTGTCCTGGAGAGTTTCTCAGCAGCCATCACCCGCTGCTGAGATTGGCACACTGAATGCCATCTCTCTGCTGCCTCAGTACATGGCACTGGAACCCCTGGGCCCTGGCAGCAGTAGGACTCCTAGTTGCCAGCATCTCCTCTTTCCACCAGCTTTCTCAAGTTGGAAATCTGATGCCAAAGCACTGCCCTCTGTTAACCCCGTGGCCACACTGCCCCAGGCCCTGGGGGAGAGACTGGCAGGGTGGGTCTTGGAAGTAAGGGGGAGATGGCAAGAACTCTGGGTTCAGGCCACTTCAGGAACTTCCTTTTGGGGGATGGAAGGGTTGTGTGCAGGTCTCTAGGGGAGATGGGGACCTCACCCCTCAATGTCATCCTCGTCTGTTTCGTTGGCCTTGTGGGGTGTCTTAATGTTGTCTCCCTTGCCCACCACAGCGACATCGCACTTTACATAGCCCTTCAGCCCGGCAGAGATGTCATCGGGGTCCGACAGGATGGCCCACTTGTGATGGAACTGGTGTTCTGCAGTGGCGAGGAGGGGCATTGTGCCTGTCATCCCCATTCCAAGCCAGGCCATGGGTCATCCAAACTGAGGACCTGCTAGACTTTGCCAGCTCAAGGCTCCAGGCCCAAGAGCCTTGGGGCCACAGCTCTACTTGCACCCACCCAGTGAAGACAGAGAGCCTCTGTAGCCAGAGGTCTAGGCACATCCCCACCGAGGAGCATATTTCAGGACTCCAAATTGCTTCCAAGTCAGTTTCTCAGCTTGTTGTCTCTCCTCTGGTCCCTGCTACAGTGGGCCCCTCATAGGTCCTACTAAAATAGAGGCTCCCCTTATCATGTTCCCTCTACCCTTTTCAGTCCTTTTGAGTTCTCCTGCATCTCGAGATGAAGCCCAAAGGTTTGGCAAGGGAGTCCTGCTACTCTCTTCCCCGCTTGGTTCTGTCACCCCAGCACCGTTCAGGCAAAGTGCTCACTGCCTCTTGAGCTTGCACCGAGCCAGACTCTAGGCCACTGCATCTGCTCCAAATGCTCTACCTTCCTTCTCTTCCCTGTTTAGTGGTGTAGGAGGGTCTTCTATTTGTTGATTAAATAAAGAAAACTGCCATGGCCTTTTGATAGGGCAGCCCTTAGGTGGGCGGAGTAGATAGAACGGAATGCTGGGAGAGAGAAGGCAGTGTGGCAGACGCAGACGCCATGCTTCTCCAGCACAAGATGGACACTGGTTAGACTCATGCCGGTAAGCCACAACTCAAGTGGCGATACACATTAATGGAGATGGGCTAAAATAATATGTGAGAGTTAGCCAATAAGGGGCTGGAGATAATGGGCCAGGCAGTATTTAAATGAATACAGTTTCCGT
>PVIU01004293.1:0-52035 GCA_004026605.1 Ondatra zibethicus
CACCAATCCACCTGGACTGGGACTGAATGAGCATATGATCAAACCAGACTCTGAATGTGGCGGCGAAAGTTGGCAGATGGAGAACCCATCAACAATGACACCAGGACCTATCTCTTCTGCATGTATTATCTTTTTGAGAACCGAGTCTTTTTGAATGCACTCCTTCCTAGGCCAGGAGGGATGGGGGTGGGCCTTGGACATTCAACAGGGCAGGGCACCATGCCCTCTTTCAAGGAAGAAGGGGGAGGAAGGAGGGGTGGGGGGTAGTGGGAGGGGACCGGGAGAAGGGGAAGAAAGGAAAAAAAAATTTTTTTTATCTTTAATTATGTTCTTGAATGGAAAAAATAAAACAAAAAATGTATGGAAAAAAAATAAAAAAAAAAAAAAAAAGAAATGAAGTACCTTGGGAGCTAGAGAGATGGCTCAGCAGTTAAGAGCACTTACTGCTCTTGCAGAGGCCTGGAGCTCAGCTCCTAGCCCCCGTGCTGGGAGGCTCACAATTGTCTGCAACTCCAGCTCCAGGAGGATCTGATACCTCTGGCACCTACGGGCACCAACACACATGTGTACATTCATCCACACATATACATTCAGACAAATAATCTCTAAACAAATGAAGCACCTCACCAATCCAGTCCCTATTTCCAAGGCGTATGTCTACACTGCTACATGATTTAGCTCGCTACTGCCTCCAAATTGAACCAGTGGAGAGAAAAGCAGCAAAAAACACAGAGACACCTGGAGAGCTAAATAGGACTAGGACACATGGCAGACTTCTGCGCGGATGGGGGTGCAAGGAACCAGTTTTGAGAATGCCTGTTCTGGCTGGGAAGTACCACTCAATTCTAGGCACGATAATGTGTCATGGGGTCTGCAGCTATCAGACCCCAATTCCAATCATTTCATAGGGAGAGAAGAGGCCAAAGACTCCTGCAGGAATTCCAAGGTGAGTTACAGGAACACTAGGAGGCTGTAGCTTGCCACTTCCCTTCTCATGACAAATGGCAAGATCTGAGATTCCGTAGATGCTAGCTGTGTTCCTTGGTTACAAAAGCTGAGTCTGGTCATTTCTTTCAGCGGTTCTTTCTCAGTGTGGTCTACACTTTAAATGTCAGCAAGGCTAGCCTGCAGTACAGAGGTGTCAAGTGTCTAGGTTTGGTACCTAACAAGGTCACCATGGAGGGTCATCTGGTAGAGAACTGGGATTGACTTCGTAATGTTTCATAGCCTATCTGTGAATGCCAGAATCACCACAGTTCCCAAAAGAGACTCAGAAACGCCTGGTTTTAGATAACAAAGCCTTCCAGTTACACCGTTACCTGTTCTCTCATGAACATCTCTACTGTGTGCGGGCTCTAACAGTACACCCCCCTGAGAAATGGGTGTTATATTTCTGACCGGTCCCTTGTCTAGCACACACTTCAGCGGTGTGCATCTGCTACCTTGAACGGCAGTCTGACTCTGGTCGCTAAGATGCTTCCTCTCAGTAAACACGACAGCTGACATTTGTCCCTTCCACATAAATCTTCCATAGGTTTCACCATGTGGCTGCGCTTTCCTCTACCCTGGTCCCAGTCCTCCAGCCCTCCTCACAAGACATACTTTTTGTCCCTTTAATCATCTTTATTGCCTCTCTTTGGATGCTGGCCCGGTCCATATCCTTTGTGAGGTGCGTTGACCTACCCAGAGCACTCGCTATCATGAGTAGGATGTCCAACTTCCTGGTCCTCCCATGTGATGTACACTCCCTCCCGACATTCCTGGGTCATGTTGTTTCCGGAGGCCTGCCCCGTGTAGAGGACTCCTGTGGAGCATGGTGACCTGGCTCAAAAAGTGGCATGTGGCCTGACCTGGATGCCAGTGCTTTGGCCCAGAGAAGAATTCTCTTTTGTAAGCTTGGAGAGTCTTGGCGACTTTAAGGCACACACTGGGGAGGAAGGACAGCGAGGCCTCTGCTCTCCCTGATTCCTTCCTGGTCCTTGTTGGCATCATTCTCCTTTGAGAGGAACTCCCCATTTCTTTCCTCTCCCAAGAACCCAGAACCCAAAACTTGTCCTGTGTAATGATGCAGAGCAGAGAGGTGGCACAGGTCGGGAATTAACTGTACCCTGGCCAAGGCAGGGGAAGGACTTGGTTCAGCTCTCTTGGCTCAGTTTCCTCTTCTGAAGGCTGCTGATTCCCAGACCTTAGCCAGGACAGCCTGCCTCCCAGTTAGCTGGAGCCTCATTTCCCCTGTGAATGTTTTCAGAAATCAAAAATCTGCTGCTGGATGACAGACATTCTGGGCAACCATTTCTGCCCACCTACTACCCCTGGTTCAGGGTTTCCATGCAAAGGGGTAGGAGGTCCAGCTTGGCCAGAGCCCAACACCTCCAGCTGTGGCCATGCAGCACAGAGAGCAGGTGCTCCTAGTTTTCTGAGAGCAGGATGTCAGCTGGCTGTCTCTTGTCTCTTAAAGAACATTCTCTGTTCATTAAAGGCAAAACCACAAGCCATCACCATTGTCTAAGAATAAATTCCCTATAGAGAAACACCTCATTTTAATTCCTCAAGCATAAGCCTTTTTGTTCTTTCTTTTTTAAGATTTTCATCCAGAAATAATTTTTGCACATCCAAGCCAAAAAAAAAAAAAAACACTTCCCCTTTAGCACAAATGGCTGCACACAGTAGGATTCTGCACCTGGAAATTTTCATTTAAAATATATCAAGAAACCTTTCCATGTAAGAAAGCCTCATAGACCACACACACATGCATTTCTTGGAGGCTTGATCTCAGTTGCCTGCTCCAAGGTATGCCACCTCATCATGCTTTTCCTGTCCCTTGGTTACTACTACTCAGGACTGTGAAGGTCATTGCAAAGTGTGGCTCATACACAATTCCCAGTGATGGAGAGACAGAAAGAGGAGTGGCTTTGAATGTGTGAGCTTGGGGAGCCTCCCGGAGGCCATGTTTCTAAACATGCAGCTCACGGGCTCTGCCTTTGAGGACATGCTGCAGTTTTGGTTAGTGGAAAGAACATTTCTGCAAAACCTGGGCAATGCTCACTCCCAGGAAGGAGTGAAGCAGGCCGTCTGCTGGTCTTCTGAAGGGACCTAGCCCCTGGGTCAACCACAGAAATGCAGCTGCTGATGCTATATAGCCAAGCCTATTATACTGCTAACATCACCTCAAAGGTGCCCATCTCATTTACAAGTGGAAGCCCTATCTCAGAGCATAGGCCAAAGCTAACCTGCCCAGCAGCCGGCCCAGGGAAGAGCGACAGCATCCACAACAGTAGTTCCTACCTTCGGTCGTTTCTCCGCCTCCGAAACAGCTTCTTGGTATGTGCGATCTCCACTTCATGAGGCATAGGGTGGTAGCCCTGAGACACGGAGAGAGAGGACATGAATCATTCTTGTCCAAAACCCCATTTGCCCCAACAACACTCAGAGAAGGACATGAGAGGCTGGATTCTGATCACCAAATCAGATCAGAAAATGGGAATGAATGAATCTCCCACAAAAGATGGATGCTAAGATTCCAGACTCAGAGAACAGAGGGACCAGAAGGAGACCTCGACAATTATCATATCCAAATATAGAGGTTGTTCAGGCCAAGGCTGAGTGTGTAGTTCAAAGTCTTGCAGAGAAAGGTAGCAGAGTCAAGGCCACCAATGCCTCTCCCCATCCTTCTCTTTGGTTAGGAGCTGGTTCCATGAAAATAGAGCAGGGGACCTTTCCTATGGAGTCCCAAGCCAGAGAGCTGAGTGTTCCCCCTAACCCATAAGGGTCAGGTACAGCCAATGGCTTTAGGAAGGGGACAGGTTCTTTTTCCAATCTCCAGTTAGAGATATCACGACCTTCTGCGATAAGCCATTGGGAGAACTGGAGATGAGTGTGCCCAGCCTTGAGCACAAGCTGACTCCTAATCCTAGGCCCAAACTCCCCATGCAATTTTATCCTCCCTTTACCTTGGAAGTATTCAGGAAACATGCAAAGAACAAAATCGTATTCTAGACTTCAAAGGAAGGTCTGGTGGAAATTCTAAGGGTGGCTTTTGCATACTGTTCTTATAGACTGACATCAAGGTTGGGGAGAGACCTGCTTCTATGTGATGCCAATCCTACCAAATGCCAGGCCCAGGCGGAACAAGTTGCAGAAGCTGGTCTGCACACCTGACCGGCAAAGGTGTCCATGTGGGGACATGTCCAGGAGCACTGTCATTCCATCCTGATCAGCTGGGGTGGAGGAGCTGGGATCTAGGATTGGATGTCCAAGGAGAAGAGTCCTCATGTGGGACCTAGGATACCTGAGATACCTACAGGTTCTCAAACTGCACAGCATGAACATGGTGAGGGCGAGGGCACAGGTATACTGGGGAGTGGCGAGAGGGGGTCCATTGGGCCCCAAGCTCCATATGGCAGTCAGGGAGATCAAGGCTCAGGGAAGTCAAGCAACGAGAGAGGTTTCAGAGCTCTTCATCAGGACTCTCTAGAGAGGGCCTCCCTTAGTCTGCCTTCACAGGACAAGGTGGAGGACACTGGTGGCCCTGGCCAGTTTGTTAGAGCATCCCAGAGAGGTGATGGGAGGACACTGGGTCAGGCAGACATGGGATCCTGGAGTTATAGTTATTTGGCCCAGACTTCTATTAAGTCCAGGGAGCAAAAGCCATTTTAAACTATTTTAATGATGGCCCTTCCCTCCCACTCCCGGTCTTTCTAGCCTCCAACAATCTAGCCAAAAATGTGTGAATGGATTCCAGGCTCCAGGCAGCCACAATGGGCCACTGGGACCTTCAGGATATGCTTTGTTTAATGGGTTTCTCAAAGGATATTATTTGTTTTCTTTAATATAAAACACAAATAAGGAAAAACACCAAGTCTTCCCCTCTCACTTCCCCTCTCCCACCCTGAGCAGGCTCTGGCCAGCTTCTTCCCCTTTTTCTTCCCTCCCTCCCTTCCTGCCTCACTCTAGGCCTCTCCAGGTCACCATCAGAACATACTGGCTGTGCCCCCAATAGACAATGGCCAGGAAGCTGAGACTCCCTCCCAAGTTGGTCCTGAGCTGGCAGCAGACCAGGCTCTCAGCTCTGGGCTGACAGATGGAGCTGCCCACCGGTGGCATAACATGAGCCAAGAGGTGCCAACCTCTTCAGTCCTGCCGCAGAGTTCTGGGACTTAATGCATATCCAGGCCTCTTCCCACTCAGGCGGCAGCCGCGGGGAGGTGTTCTTTCGCTCACACCCAGGACTGAAGGAGGAGACCATCCATTGCCATGGAAAAGTCTCCCTCAGTCACTTCATCCCTAGGGACAGCTCACTTGAACCGTGGCCACTGAGATAAGGCTGGGAGAGTGGCGTGTCCTAGATAGAGGCACCCAAGGACAGAAGGAACCAGGGAAGAGTCTGGAAGGAGGGTTGGTTGTTCTGGCAGCTTGGTCAGTACAGAGGGGGTTCTGGCTTCAGACCAGAGATGTGTCTGTTTTCAGAAAAGATCTACTCCCCTGAAGGAGAATGAGCTTTGGCGGGCTCTCGGAGTGCCCCTGAGAATACTCGTGGGCTTGGTGCTAACAGCTTGTTCGGCATATCTGTCTGCTCCTCTCCAAGCAAGAGAACCAGCCTCAGGTCTCTCAGTTGACCCTTCATGTATATGGCCAGATGACTGTAGGCGTGCCTCTGAAGTGTCACCCTGGACACAGACGGCCACTAGATTCTGCTTACTCTTCCTCAACTCTGGGAGGCCATTTTCCCTTTGGCTTTGAGACTTGGCTACATTCCCTTAATATCCAACCCATGACCTCGTGGACCTTGACCTGTATGGGCCCCGGAGGCAAACAGCTCACAGAAATCGAGTTTCTCCAGGGAAAGAGGGCGGGCGGGCAGAGAATCCCTGGACATGCAGTGTTGGCAGAGTGCATGCAAGGCATGCACATGCATCTTTACAAACACCTGTATCTGTGTGCCGGAAGTCAGTGCAAGTATGTTACCTAAGGGACACCACATTATTTTTGTGGTTGCAAAACTATGTTCTATAAAACCAGCCTATTCTGGAGTAGGCTTGGTGGGTGAAGATCACATACCTAGTGTGTTGGTTAGTTATTGTCAACTTGGCACAACCTCTCACCTGGGAAAAGGTAACCTCAATTAAGAATTGCCCCCATGAGAATGACCTAGAGCCATGTTGGTGAGAAATGGTCTTGACTGGTGATTGGTGTGGGAGGGCCTGGGCCACTGTGGGCAGTACCATCCCTAGGCAGCTGGGATTAGGCAGTATAAGAAAGCCAGCAGAAAGCAAGCTGGAGAGCAAGCCAACAAGCACGGTTCCTCCACAGTCTCTGCTTCAGTTCCCATCCTGACTCCCCTCAGAGCGGGACTATCATATAGAAGTAGAAGCTGAGATGCTTCCCTCTCCAGGTTGCTTTAGGTCATGGTGTTTATCACAGCAACAGAAATCACACTAGAGCGCCTAGTATGCTGGGTGTCTCTGGCGGATTAAAGACAGGCCCGTGCATCTGTAGGTAAGGACTCAGGGGGCAGAGCAGACGCCCTGAGTGGTGAGCAGGTGGACTGTAAGCTCTGAGAGGGGCTGCCATTGTGATGACAGTACAAACCTTCAGGGCCACGGGTACTAAAAGAAAACCCCCCAAAACCCAACCAACCAATCTACAAACAATAACAAAAACCAGGCAAAATGCATATTCTTACAGAGTACACATTCAAATCAAAGTAGAATGCCTCAAATAAACAAGTATGTATGATGAATGGCAATATTTTGCTACGGAGCAAAACCAGGAAGTGATTTTGAGAGGATGAGAGGAGCAAGGATGGGAGCTATCAAGGGAGACCTCTCTGTTAAGAGACTATTAGCATCCATCCATCCATCCATCCATCCATCCATCCATCCATCCATCCATCCATCCACCCATCCACCCACCCATCCATTCACCCATCTATCCCCCCACCCATCAATTTACCCATCTATTCATCCACCCACCCACCCATCCATTCACCCATCTATCCCCCCACCCATCCATTCACCCATTTATCCACCCACCCATCCACCCTCCACTCAGTGTTTCATTCTTAGTTTTTCATTCAACAAACACTGAAGGCCTACTATATGTCAATGCATCAAGTACAGAACACTAGGATAAATACAACAAAGTTCTGGTCCTAGATGCGCTAAGGAACACGGATAAGGAACCTCACGCATGCCATGTGCTGAACAGTTCAGAGGAGGGATGCCATCAGGGGTGAGCTTAAGGCTATGTGTGTAGTCTTCATGCCCCACACTGTGCAGAACCATGTTCCTCAAAAAGTTTATTGGAATCTTCATCTTGAGTACCCATAAATGTGACCTTATTTGGAAACAGAGTCTTTGCAGATGCAGTCAGGCTTAGGGTGAGGCCATATGGGATTGGGTTGGGCCCTTAACCCACAACTAGTATCCTTAAAACAGTGGTTCTCAACCTTTTTAATGTGGTGACCCTTTAATACAGTTTCTCATGTTGTGATGACCCCCAGCCATAAAATTATTTTTGTTGCTACTTCATAAGTATAACTTTGCTACTGTTATGGATAGTGATGCAAATATCTAGATTTTCCAATGGTCTTAGGTGACCCCTTTGGAAAGGTCATTTGACCCCCAAAGGGGTCGAGGCCCACAGGTTGAGAACCACTGCCTTAGAAGAAAAAACTCTGGGCACAGAGGCACATTAGACAGAGATGGGAAGTCAAGGGATGACAGAGGCAGGATCTTAGTGAGACAGCTACAAGCCAAGAAAGGCCAGGGACTTTAGGGCCCAGAAAGCTGGGAAGAGGCAACAAAGAGTTCTCTCCTAGCTTGATGGTTCTGTGAGACCACACTTCTCAGCTTTGGTCACTTGTCCTGGCAGCTCTGGAAAATTTCCTAATCGCCCATGCCTATCCCACACCACAGTCCCCAGCACTTATCCCCAGCCTGTCTGATTGCTTCCCCACATCTGCTCCTCCAACATCATCAGCCAGCTCCTCCTGGGTGACCCTGAGTCCATCTGGAACCATCTGACACACGGACTCCAGCAGGGACGGCTTCACTGGGGGATGTCAGGCTTGTGCCCAAGCCTTTGGTCGACAGCAGCCTTCCGGCCCCAAATATCAGTAGCTGTTCAGGTCTCCACTCTCACACTGCTGTTGTCACTGGAGAAGGGGGATCCAAATCTCTAGGGGAACACACAAGAGCACCTGCTCTGCCCTGCTCTCTGGCACAGCTGAAAGGATGAGGAGCAGGCTGGGAGGAGGAGCTCAGCAGACCCCAGACTGGGCGACTGAGATGGGAACCCTTCAATCCTGACCCTGTCTGCTTATGATACATCACAATTCCAGTTTTCGTAGTGAGTACCATCAGTTGTGAATCACAGTAAGACAGTGAGGAGCTGTCTGTCTTGATGACTGTGGGGCCACAGCATGGGATGCCGTCTGCAAGGTGCTTTAAGACACTGGAGCATCTATTGAGGAAGAAAAGGCAAGAGGGAAAGGGGACCAGGAGCTGGAGCTGGCTGAAGCTGATCTCCTAAACAAGGGCTCTACTGGTGATGTGGTAGCAATGGCCACAGCAAAGGAGCTGGTGGGCCTTAGCTAGAGCCATGCACCTGTTCTCTACCTTGCCAAGCCCAAGGCAGGGCCTGTGGGACTCAGTGAGCCCCAGTCCCTAGACAGTTGGCTGTGAGTCTATTATCACTCCATCGTTCCCTGCCCTCACCCTCCCTTTCTCCCTACAGAGATGTGTGCGTGTGTGTGTGTGTGTGGCTCCTGTGTCCACTTCCTTCCCATCTGCCCCAAGGAAGTTTAGAAGTGTTTCACAGAGCTCAAATTCATAGCCTGCAGTTCCCAGATCTCAGTGTTTGCTTAACCTTCAAGGAAGATTTCTTTTCTAAGCATCCCCATGATATTTTAAAATTAATTAACTAATTAATTAATTTTCAGTAGTGGGTATTGAACCCAGGGCAAATGCTTCACCACTGGGGTCCATTCTGATCCTTTTCCATTTTGAGACAGGGTCTCAGCAATTGGCCTTGGACTTGTTACGTAGCCCAGGCTGGCCTAACACTTGAATTCCTCCTGCCTCAGCCCCGTTTCTAGCTGGGATTACTCTGCAGTACAAGGCCTGGCTCCTGGATCTTTGACTTCTGGCTGTTGATCATGGGTGTGGATCAGTGGAATCATTCCACCAGGACTCCCTCAAGGTCCATTATCATTTTCTCCCTTCCCTCATCAGCTTGTAAAGAAGAACTCAGTACACAAGTACAAGGCGGTCTTGTTCCCGATGTGTTAAATTCCTCCCGGACAGCAGAGGACCTGGTCCTAAACAAATGCCCCCATTAGGAAGCAAAGTGGCCATGAGATGCTGGGGCTCAAAACAAAGACTGGACATCCTAGTCCAGACAGAGGGAACGATGCAGGTCCTGAGTCCAACTCCTGACTAGGTAAGTCCTTTCCTGTCCTCACCGATACATCTGTCTGTCTCTGTTGTACCCAGGAAGCAGGAAACCACAATTCCTCTACTTGTTCAGGACTTTGCACATTGACCCTACTACATCTTGTTCCTCCCAAGAACATCTATAACATGCATGGAGTCTAACAGCTTCCTTCTCTTGAGCACACTCCAGGTGACCTGTTAGGGAGGGCTTATGAGTGACCCGACATATTAGATAGAGCCAGCCTTTAGCTTTCCCACTCCTCCATAAGCCAGGGAACACATCCTGCGGGTGGTATCTACCCACCCCAGGCTTCTCAGATCTGCTCCCTCCCCAGCTCCAGCCAGAGATGTTGCAAGGTTAGTGCTCCAAAGGAACTGTAGCATTTGGAAACTCAAAAGGGCCAGAAAGATCTCGGCACTGTTCCTGAAGACAGTCAGCAGCAGAGGCTTCCGCCTGGTGGGAGTTCTGGTTTCCTACAGCTTCTAAGAAGTTACCCTACCAAGGTCTGCCTCCACGTGGCAGGATGTACGGGTCACGTCCAAACAGAAACAAACAGGTAATGCTTCTAAAATTCCTGGAATCTCTAGACTGTACAGCTATTTAGAGAAACTGACCTGCTTCAGAGAGAAGAATGGAGGGGAAGGCCTGGCTGCGGTGTTTAAACTGACAATTTTCTCATAATTTATTATTATTTTTTAATCAGTGGAAACCCTTTAAAACAACAATAGCTTAGCTGGAGTTTTGATATTAAAACACAGACAAAAGCAGAACGGGATGGAACCTAGAGCTCTCTGGAGCCGCTCTGCCATTTCATTCCTCTGTGCACCCTGAAGCATGAAGATGCTCCACCCACCATTAATGCATACTACATGGCAGCTTTTCTAGAAGATGCGTGTAGCTAAGGGATTCTGGGCAGGTTTTGGTAGATCCTGGGATCATCCTGAAATTGCATGTGACCATTTTGCCCCTGGCAGGATCTAGGTAAGAACCCACAGCATTGCTGATATCAAGGCAGTGTGGGCCTGGTTCTAGAGCTGGGTCCCATGAATGTGCAAGACTTCCTTAGACACTGTTATCTAGATTTGGAATGTCTCCTCTAGGAGCATATATTGAAGGTTTGAGTCATGGCTTGGTACAACTGGGAGGTGGTAGGACCTTTTAAGAGTTGGGGGGCGTGTAGGGGGATAGGTCATTGAGGGCAAGGCATTGAAGGAGACAGTGGGATCCTATACCTTCTTTCTCTCATTAACACTTGGTTATGCGTCAAACGGCCATTGAGCATAGATATGGATTCAGCGGAAACACTACAGCCGGACTCCTTCACGGGTCTGTTATCTTTCTCCCTCTCCATATCAGTTCTTTAAGAAGGAGGAAAACTCTTCACACATATAAGAAAGTCTCGCTGCCATGATGTGTTTCCTCACCACAGAACCAAAAGCAATAGGTCCAGTCCAATAGACTGAAACCACAAAAGCTGTAAGCCCGAACAACTCCTTTCTCTTCATAAGCTGATCGTTTTTGAGTATCTGTTAGTACCAGAAAGCTGACTCATATAGATCTCCTAAGGCATTAACCCCTCCCATTTTGCCATCATTTCTTAAGGATCCAGTCAATAGAATCCAACAAACTGTATACATCATGTAAGTCACCAGGCAATTGCTAAGTCTGACTATTGCTGAACACTGACTTCACACAACTCTTCTCTCTTTGTTGTGTAAAACAAGGAGTAAAATCTTTACCTTCCCCCGCTCCTTTGCTACGGCAATGAAGCTTTCCTTTTAGCCAAGAGCTGAACATTTCTTTTATCTTTGAAATATTTTGAGTTGGTTTTCTGTCACTTGCAACCAAAAAAGTTCTAATTTCATACAATACGATGTTAGGGGTAGTGGTTGATCTTATCGTGCCTATGCAATCCTGCAAAACATATGAGCAACCCCTTTCCTGTAAGTTCCACAGAGGCAGCTATGCCAGAAGAAGTCATTGGGTGATTGCTGATATAAAGGCTGTTTACTTATTAATTTCTAAATAAAGCAAAAACGAGGCAGAGACATCATTGGCAAGGATAGGAGCCAAGAACAAACTGGTTAATAGCAGAAGGTTGGTTCTGCTTTATATAGCATGGAATGTAAAAGAAACAACTAGAAAGTATGACTGCCAGAGGCCACTTGCAACTGAGGTGTGTGGAGGAGGTGTCTGTGTGTGAAGTGACATTGGAAGGATATCTAAGATTCTGTGTCAAAGGCCAAGGGGCCTTGGGCCTTGTTCAGGGGATGAGCCTAAGACTGAGAGTCCTGGACCTTCCAGAATGAAGCCCATTTGGGTTCAGGATGGTTCTGGTGGCTCTCAGACATGGGAAGGGACCTAGCACAACTTTCTAGAGCCTGCTGGGAAATAGTAGAACCCCTAGAAACATAATTCCAGAACGCGGCTACATCATAGCAACCAGGCTTTCTGAGTGCCCAGGCTGTATCCAGAACATTCTCAGAGGACCAAAGGACAGCTCAGTGTAACTCAGCCTCATTCTGAAGTTGCCACCTGTTTCTTCTCCACCGCCACCCCGCTCCCCACTGTCATATCTCACAGGACTCTACTACATCAGAATACAAGAAGTCTGGAAGGGTGCTCAGAAGAGTCAGCGAGAGAACTGTCTGCGATGGGCAGGCCTTTCCACAAACCTGCCAGTGGGAGAAGGCCATAACAAGACCTGGCTCGCCTGTGGCCAGGGCAGCATCCTTGACAGTGAGCTGCTTCTGATGCCTCTAATGCTGAAAACAGTGGTGGCGGGGGGAGGGGGAGGACAGACGACTTTTCTACTAGGCTGGACTGAGAACCCACAGGGCAAGCTCAGTGTTGGCACTGGGGGGTGGTGGTAGTTATGAGAGGGTTGAAAGGCAGTTCCTTTACCCCCAAGAAGTGGTGTTCTAGTCTACCTGGGCAACACATGTTTCTGGGACTGACTAGATAACAAAATCCTCCAGAGTGCTGGAGATGCAACAGTGAGCTGGGCTAAGGATGCACACTCTATGGAAGGTGATAAGAATCAACAGGATGCAGTTCAGAAGACATCATATAAACATGCAAATGCACTAAGGAACACATATGAAGGCAGGGATGATGCTTTAGACTAGAGGCGGGGCTTAAGGAAGTGACTTTAGAGCCAGAGTGAACAGATCCAGATAGAGTGGAGGAGGAGACTGAAAAAGATCAATAGGGGCCCAGCAAGATGGCTTAGTATGCAAGCCTGGTGATGTGACATCAATCTGGGAACCCATGGTGGAAGGAGGGAGCCAGCTCGGGAGGGCTGTCCCCTGACCTGTGCTGCGATGCTTGTGCACACCCACCCGAACGCACATAGCGGTAATATGATAAAATACAGAAACATTTAAAATCGCCAAAGAATCATTCCTGTCCTGCTTATTCTTCATAATATGAAAATCTGTTTCTTTAATTAACTTATACTGGTGAGTAGTCCCCAGCATTTAAAATCTCTAGGAAAACTTGGAACTAGGGGATGGGTAGTTTCAACTTTGTCCAAGGATATCTTTAAGGACCTAATTGTGAAATAAAGATGGCCCTTTTCATGTACTAATAGTGGCTCTGTGGGAAGAATGTTCTTGATGATATCTTGGTCATGTATGTGTCTAACTCACTCAAATTCACCTACAGAGACCCAGAAGACACAGTACACAGGTCGTGCATGGGCTTATGTATCTTGCAGCCGTATGTACACTCACACACGAGCATTGCATGGCAAAACATCACAAGGCTTTCAAAAGCCATTTTGTCTATCACTCACCATTTTCACTTGGATCTGAGCTCCTAGCCCTGTGCAGCTGTTAGATCTCCCACACTGTAGGCCTAAAGAAAACCTCTGGCTGGGTTGGCCTAAATGCATAGGCCTTACTGTCAACCTTGACTTCCTTGGAATGAAAATCAAGCACACACATTTAGTCAAAGATACTCTCTTCTTGCTCATGGCATCTAGTCAAGATCAGTGCTGAGTACAATTCTTTAGGTCATTCTTCATATGCTTTTAAAATGTACACAGGACAATTTTTGGCTCATTTGCGCATCTATTCTCCTATCTCTGGTTGTCACCTTACCACTCAGGCTGCTCATCAAATTATAATTGTTTTGGGTGGCCACTAATTGATCCATGACCACAGCCCTCAGCCACCAGTACCTCATACTTTCATTGTCCCCTCACTGCCAAGCCAGACGAAGGTGAGTCCTGTTCCAGTCCCAAGCCCTCCCCAGGCTATCCTACAGATGGGCTCTTCCTTGTGACAGACTTTAGTCCAATAGAGAGCTTCCTGTGGTCACCTTTCCCTCATGGGCTGATGGTCCTCATTGACAAGGTCTTCAGGGGTGCCTCTGCTAATTGCTTGCTTGCTTCCTTCTTTCTCTCTTCCCTTCTTCCTTCCTTCCTTCCTTCCTTCCTTCCTTCCTTCCTTCCTTCCTTCCTTCCTTCCTTCCTTCCTTCCTTCCTTCCTTCCTTTCTTTCTTTGACAGGCTTTCTCTGTATAACAGTCTTGGCCATTCTGGAATTCCCTTTGCAGCCCAGGCTGACCTCAAACTCACAGAGATCTGTTTGCCTCTGCCTCCCAAGTGCTAGAATTAAAAGCATGAGCTACTACAACATGATTCTTTTTTTTTTCCTGATGGATAAGTTTTTTTGCAGGTTGGACTTTGGTATCACCATCTGGTGCCTGGCTCTAGATGCAATGTATTGAGCTTGACTGGCAAGGCCAGCGTATATACCTTGGGCTTGAGGGATGGGACCAGGTAGCAGGTAGAGGGGCTGTGGGAGCCACTGGCAGGGCTGACATTCTCTGCTGCCACACACCTTTTCCAGCTGGGATGATACTCATTTGGAGGCACGTGATTCTTAAGATTCCAGCTGTGCCATTCCTGGATCATATCTCAGGAGCGGTCCACCCAGAAGAAAAGCTCTAGTGACTGCTTTCATCCCACTGGCCTCGAGAGCCACTTCAGCCTCTGTGTACGGAAACACTGCAGAAGGAGAGCTGGGCTGGGGTCAGGACGCAGCAGTTACTGCTATGGCTTTAGAGGAGCCTGGAGAGCGGTCAGCTAGAAAATCTCCAAAGACCTCTACACCTCTCTGTCAGTCACCTACAGAAACACAGAAACATTTCTCTTTCTTGATTTGTAGCATCTTCCCATGCCTGCTTCCCTTAGAGGCTCCAGCCTTCACCCCTAGCACAGTTTCTGCCCTGTAAAGCTGTCTCTAATTCCCATGGCAATGAATTCATGTGATCATAGCAGTGGGACAGGTGTCTTAACACTCCATCTCTGGTCCAAATAGTCCAAGTAATTGATTACATGTTCACCTCCCCAGCAAAGCCATGTAAACTTACAGGAGCTCAGGGCTATGCGTCCTTTACCTGCATGCTCATGGTGTCTGCACAGGGCTATGCTTCCTTTACCTGCATGCTCACGGTGTCTGCACAGGGCCATGCTTCCTTTACCTGCATGCTCATGGTGTCTGCACAGGGCTATGCTTCCTTTACCTGCATGCCCACAGTGTCTGCACAGGGCTATGCTTCCTTTACCTGCATGCTCATGGTGTCTGCACAGGGCCATGCTTCTGTTACCTGCATGTTCACGGTGTCTGCACAGGGCTATGTTTCCTTTACCTGCATGTTCACGGTGTCTGCACAGGGCTATGTTTCCTTTACCTGCATGCCCACGGTGTCTGCACAGGGCCATGCTTCCTTTACCTGCATACTCATGGTGTCTACACAGGGCTATGTTTCCTTTACCTGCATGCCCACGGTGTCTGCACACGGCTATGTTTCCTTTACCTGCATGCCCACGGTGTCTGCACACGGCTATGCTTCCTTTACCTGCATGCCCACGGTGTCTGCACAGGGCTATGCTTCCTTTACCTGCATGTTCATCATGTCTGCAAAGGGCCGTAGATACTATGGACCTCCATAATTGCTTTTGCATGGATCACCCTGGACGAGCCATATTTGGGCCATCCTATTCTACCCATTGTGGACTAAGAGCACTTCCATGTGACTTAGGGACCCAGGAGCCCACCATCTGTGGTTTGCAAGGCACTATTTCTAGCTTTGCAAGCAGCCAGATCTTTGATGGCCCCATCAGCTCTCAACCTCCTAACACAGCTGGGTGCTTAACAAAGGCTATCTCTTCTTCAGTTAAATTGGAAGGATGGTGGCTGTCTGGGTCCTCGATTCTCACTCAGGCTGTAAGATCTCTGAGGACTAAGGTGGCCATTCACTGGCTTGTAGGGTGGGATGGCATACCCATAGCTCTACTCTGTGAGCTCTCTGTCTTATAACAAATGTCTCAGTTTTGCTAGAAAGTCCTAGGTGCAAAGCAGCAGATTGGTGTGTTCAGGCATCCTCTCTCTTAGCTGGTTTCCTCTGTTGAGCTGGAGAGACTGATATAGGTCCTTCACTGTGAGGAATAAGTAAAGTGCTAGAAACAGAAGCAGGTGACATGCAGGAAGGCATCTGGCCAGTTCTAGAGTACAGATTTACTAGACTCAGTGAAGATGCTCTCTAGGACAACTCTGCCCACAGAGAGAGAATGGTCCAAGGGTACCTAGAGGTCCACAGAGCTAAAGCCAACAGACTATGGTATCAATGTCCGCAAAGGGATGAATTCACCCGGAGGGGCCGTCCATGGAACTAACACAGTTTAGCACAGTGAGACTGGGAACTTGATCCTGAAGGGCACAGGGTTCAAGCCTAAACTAGGAACAGGAGTCAGCCATCAAATGGTGTCTCCCTCATCGGTCCCTACATGGTTATGATCATTGATTTTAAAATGCAGGGAACTCCTGCTTTCTGTCCTGGATTTGTATTCTTTATTGGTGTGAAAGGGTTGGGGTGGAGGCAAATTAGAGCCAGGACCACAGCCTAGACAAAGATGCAGGAGTCTGGGGACTTTCCCTGTCTGAACCCTTAGCTTCACCTCCAGTGTCACATCTTAAGTGTCACAGATGCTCAGTGGACACCTTCCAACTGATGGATGAGATTATAGTTGGAGAAGTAAATAACGGCTTTGGTGCGTGGGACAAAACCTGCTTGCTCTGTCCCTTGACTTCTCAACAACTACTTGGTGGGTCACTGCAGGGTGACAAGAAGACAAGGGAGACAGCAAAGCCATTCCTGCACTTAGGCGTCCTTAAGCTGGGTGGCACGTGCAGAGGAGCCGGTTTGACAATGAGGGGAAGCGAGGCTGCCAGCTCTTTCCTTCCCCTCCAGCTTGCCTGGTAAATACACTCCCTTCTACGGAGTGAGCAATTTCATTCTCCTGGAAGATATTCAGGAAAGAGAAAAGGGATGTCTGCATGGATGATAAGCTATTATAGTGCTAATCACAGTGACCACCACACATTGAAGCAAGTATTGTGCTTTGCATGTATTAAATAAATCTATTAAATTAATCAACCCCCTCCCCAACAGATTGAAAGGGAAGGTACCATCATGAGCCATCCCCAACAGGGGCAGAAAAAGGAGATGGGCTAGATTAAGCAGCAGTTCTAAAGGCAGCAAGCAAAAGATGGAACCAGGGTGCCAACTCTTCTAAAACCCAAGAGCCGATCTGAATAGAGCTCAGGAGCAAATATAATGAGACATTCATAAGAATGACAGTCACCAGACTCAGCAGCACCGCTGTAAGAATCCCTTCAGAAGTCACGTGAGGGACCCAAGCTCTATGACCCAGTGGCAACTTACATAGCAGGTACTTGGTAAATGTTGGTTGATAGGATGGGAAAATGATGGAGACAGAGTTAATCAAACTCTGGAGTGGGGGTAAGTTCTACTGTGGGTGTCCACTCTAGGCAGTTACGGTGTGGAAATCACACATTCATGGGCCAGCTATTCTGGGGACCTTGTTTACAGCATGGCCTTCTTCCACATTAAGATGCCAATAGCCGTGCTGCTGACCTGAGTGACTGTGGTCAATGCTATGAGAAAATACTGGACCTCCCTGACAAGAGAGTTGTCCAATACTAAAAACGTTATTAAAAACCCAATACTATGGAACCTACTCAAATAAAGAAGTATGGAGTCTAAGGAACTTTCCAGTCAGGAAGAAAGAAATCCATGAAGGTCTTAACCTGGTGCTGCATGCTGACCCATTCCTACATGAAACTCTACTTGGACTGGAAGTCCTATGCCAAATGCCTTTGGTATATTAAGTAATTGCCTCGATGTGTTAATTTCTCAGCGAAGCCAGATACTTTAAGGATACAGACTGTCTTTCTTTGGACTATAGTGCACTCACGTCAGAAATTCAGAGTTTGTCTCTTCCCAGAACGCAAGCCTGACCTTTTGCCATGTGGGAGTGGGCCATTAAGGGCTCTCTGCCACATAAAAGGGTCTTGCTGGGTGATCTGAGCCAGTGAAGCCATTGGTTTTAGCCTGCAGGCTTTTTTGGCAGTTGCAGCCCCATGACCTACTTGGTGTCTATTTCCCTCAGTGTGGCTGGAGCAGACAGTGATCTGACCTACTTTCAGGGGCACCATGGTGGCTCGAGAAGAAACAGAGGAGAATCTGAGAACCCGTGCTGAGGATACCAAAGCTTGGCCCTCTGGTATCTGTTGGCACTGCCCGGTATCCCTGGGTCCCGCTCAGTGTAGCTCCATGCTCTCCCTCCTCTGTCTCTGCCAGACTACCCTCCTGGGGTAGGTACAGAGCCCCAGCCCAAGTCACCAACTTCTGCAGTCTATGCAGCTTTGATCTGGGGCCTCCCAGTTCTCCACTGGGAGGCCACAGGCAGATGGCAGCTTACAAACAGCACAAATGGATCATATGAAGAATAAAGAGACTGCTTAGGGCAGAGGGCGGCAGCATGCAGAACCTGTCACCTAGACCCCTCTATATCTGATGTTTTAAGGGCCACTAAAAAATGATGAAGAGTCTTAAGAAGGGTTTAAATTTCCCAACATATGTGTGACGCCAATGTGTAAGCCGCAGCCGGGAGTCTACGCAGGGTCCCTTCTAGAGCAGGGGTTGGCAGACTTTTCCTGTAAAAAGCCAAAGACTAACTATTTTAGGCTTTGCAGGCCATATGGTCTCTGTCACAACAACTCAATTTTGCCATCATATAGCAAAATCGGCACAGAAGTGTGGCTGTGGCTCACTGAAACTTTAGAAAGTCTGATGGAAAACCGAGCTGGAGCCCAGGTCAGGGTCTGATGACCTCAGTTCTGGAGACTCGCTAGGAGGCCAAATGCACCGTGTGGCCATTCCTCTTCCCTCACTGCTTGTCCCCACCTCCAACGCACTGGTGGCTTCTTACATTTGATGGGTGCCCTACATCTTCACCCTTTTCCCTCTCCTGGCTTCAGGGAAGACTTAGGGGAAGATAAATAGATTGGGTTTACATTTACATGGATGAAAAATCGAGTTCAGTGGCTTCTAGCCCTGCTATTCTGTAACAGCCTGTGGGGAACTTGAAACCTTACTGTCGCCCAGGTCCATTGGCAAACTCTGACGCACTGGATATGGTGTAGCCTGGGTGCCAGAGATCTGGAGCTCCTAGGTCAACCTAAAGGGCGGTCAAGTCAAGAGTCATTGCCTCGGAACAAAAGGAAACGGGCAGCAGAGTTTTGTTATAAGCCAAGGAGCTTTTTTTTTTTTTCTTTTAACCTCCTTGGGGATGGAGAAAGTAAGAAAACATGCCCAAAGGCTTTGAAACCATGCCTCATAGAACCCTATGGGTCAAAGCTGGGACCAGGTAGATTTCAATATGTTCTGCAAAGATATAGACTGTCCCTAATATCTAGTGTGGTTGCTCATGAAGGGTAAGAATCTGTTAATACCTGCTAATCATCAGTTCATCATCTAAGAGTCTAATATGTAGTCTGCTAATCAATCAGCGCATGCATATACATGCACACATATGCATGCACACACATAGGTACATGTGCACACATGCATGAATATGCACATGCACACCCACACACATAGGTACATGCACAGACACACAAACATGTACACATATGCACACACTCAAGGGAGACAAGGTAAACATAGAAGAAAAAAATAGCCTTAGCCATGTATTCTAGCTCCTTCCACTCTTCGCTCTTTGTTATAATCACTGTGGGATATCATGGCACATGTCAATAAAATCAGAATGTCTGAGGTAGAAAACTGGTACCCATTTTTTAAAAATGCAATTTCCATGTGCAGGTATATTTGGAATTCACTGTGCCTGCGTCCTATGGCTTAATGTAGTCCATGGGCTGTCAGTAGCGACCGTGCCTAGGGGGTAGGCAGAGAGAAACAAGTCTGAGGCCTCCCCCAAGTCATCTGAATTGGAATCTGCATGTTTAACCAGATCCACTTGTTATGTGCATGTGCCCTAGAGTGCGGAATGGATGAAGCAGGGTAGGTATCACACTCTGCAAAAGCAAAGATTCCAGAATATTCCATCTGAGTGGCTAGGGAAGCCGTCTCAGAAAAAGGAGGAGACAACAGAGACTCTGAAGGGTGGGAGAATCAGAGGCAGAGAGGTGGTGGTTAGGAGACTTAAGAAAGGCTTCAGAGGCAAGAAAGAACTAGATCTCTCTCTCTCTGTATATGTATGTGTGCATGTACCTATGTGTATGTGCACATATGTGCCTGTGTACCTCTGTGTATGTGTGTGTGTGCACAACCAGAAATGGGAAGAGGGTTTCATATGACTTTCACAAAGGTTAAAAAAAAAAAAAGCTAAATTGCATCTACTCATACCAGTTGAGGTTTTGTTTTGAATGGATACAGTGACAGGAACAAAAAGCCATCCTGGAAAATCTGGGAAGATCACTAAGGGTAGTGGACGGGAAAAAGAAAGAGAAGAGAAAGCTTCAGGCCTTGTCTGTCTCTCAGGCCGGTGGAAGGCTGTGGCTGCCTGCAGAAGGCAGGGAAGGAGGCGAGTCCTTCGGTGAGGGCAGGTTAGGGAGGGAGGCCAGCAGCGGGGCAGTGGGAAGGCTGGCTCAGGCCTTGGCCCAGGCAGAGAAGTTGCACATCTCTATGTAGGTGGAGGCCCAGGAGAAAGGGGCCTCCAGGAGGGACAGACTGGGTTGGTGTGGGGGCAGAGTGCCCCTGAGTGTTCTGGCCTGTACGATCAGAGGAAGCCTCAGAAAACCGTGTGCAGTTCTAATAAACACCTCTGATAACGCCCTGCCCCCACCCCAGACGTTATCCATGGGAAAGTCCACAGGCGTCAAGCAAGCATATCCCCAAAGGGAAGGAGAGAGGAAGAACTGTCTAGCACCAGTAGGCCCTGACACCCAGGGCAGCCCTCAGGCTCAGCCCCTTTGTTTCCAGGCCTCTCTGGAAATCTAGTTGACTCCCAGTTGAGTTGGAAATGACGGGAGACCTTTTCCCATATCGCAGGAGGCTGAAACAATACATCAGAGTGAATGGTACCACAATTGTTTCCCACTGAAGTTATTCTGGGGGAGCTGAGGAAGATTGTCTATTCCTAGACATTTCCTTCACCCGATTCACTCAGAGGGAAGAGGCCCATGTTGCCACCAGTGTGTCTGGGTTGGCCTGTAAGCACGTGCACAGTATTGGATGCGAGTGGTTCCCAGCAGACCCCAGGGAGCTGCCTTGAACACATCCTCGCTGATGCTCATACGGAAGGCCTGAGATTGGACTTGTGTCCTGTAGCTTTCAAAGCACCTTCTCAGTCACCTTGTTTGATTCTCATGACAGCCATTAGCGATGGTGGCTTGTAGGAAGATTATACTATCCTATTCTAGATGCGAGAAAACAGAAGTCAAACTAATTTGTCAAGGTCTTAGAAGTAATTTGTCCTGGTTTGGAAGGGGAAGATCAGGGCCAAATCCAACCCTTTGGGTCCTAAGATAGTGCAGGCTGGACCCTTTGGGTCCTAAGATAGTGTAAGCAACCAGAGTTGCTTACATGTGTTTGCTATGGTCTACCTTCCATTGCTAATCCTTGTGCCAGGCACCCGGCTAGGATGAATCACAAGGTACAGATACAGTCCCACAAGGGTTCAGTGTGGCTGTTGCATAGGGGATGAGCCAGGAAAGATGTGGTCCCCTAAGCTGGATGGGAGAGAAGGGGCTAGGCGTGGGATCCCATACACAAAGGACTGGGCCTTTGTGTGAGGGCAGGCCAGGTCAAGCTGGAGCAGATCAGTCAACCGGCTGGGTAAGTGCATTCTGTAAATCATGCAGAGTGGATTGAAGAGAACAGGACCCAAACACACAGCAGGTGGCCGCGACAATGGCCAGAAATCAGAAGGGCTAATGCAGGGATTAGGGAGGCAGGGGGAGACAGAAGGTGGACAGTCTACACATGCTTGAGGATAAAGCTATTTAGAGGGAAAGAATGGGGTACAGGCATAGGGCAGAGGAGTTAAGTGGCAAATCAGACCCAGTCCCTGCTCTGACACAGCCTGATTTCTTAAAGGAGACAAAGAATGAGTATCACTTAAGACTGGGTGTGGTTGATACAAAAAAAGAGACACAAGTCACAGCCCTGGGATGTCAGAAGTTTGGTTCCCGATCCCTTACTTTTCGACGCTGTGACCCCCCCTCATACAGTGGGAATCCATCCCACTCCGTGTCCCCCTCTCTGGGCTTGTCTTGCCTGGCTCCTTGTCTTCAGCCATCTTCCTCCAGGAGACAGCCAGCCATGCCGCTGCCCTTTGGGTGTCCTCAAAGCACCCCGTGGAAGGGAGTGATGCATGCCCTTGACACACCACCCACCAGCCTGCTGGAACAATGTTCTTCTTGGTGTTGGCAGGAAGGACCACAGAGGGAACATCTTCTCCTTTCTTGCCAAGTGAATGTTTCTGTTTGACCTGGCGGGTATACCAAAGCCAAATAATGATCTGGAGGGTACACAAACTACAATGGGCTTTCCGGGTATTTTTGTAAAATACGCCCATGGGATCTTGGGGGAGGGGGGCTCTCTCTCCTCTCCCTCATTCTTTCCCTCCCTCCTTCCCTTTCCCCTTCCCTCTGTATATGTATGTTATGTATCACAAGAGCGGAACAGCAACAACTGTCCCTCACACAGGCAGGCTCAGATTAACTTAACCATTAGCTGGGCCAGGTGGAATTTATGGGCCATGGCGCAGGGCTCTGTCATAGTTTTTTTTGCTTCTTATGGGCAACTTTCATCAGGATCTTTGAAACGATTTTCAAGTGAACCTCAGAGTGTTGACTTGCGTGCAAAATCTGACTTGCGCTTCCATAAAAAGAATATGCTTCTAAGGAGATGACATCATCTGGGACAGGTGAATGAGGTAACCTGCTGGGCCCGGCTAAGCACTCAGGAATTTCAGGACCCCAGGAAGTTTCTTTTTCTCTTGCAAGCCTCCTTTGGCCTAAACCCCTTGGACTGTGGCAGCCTCTCTACGTGTAGGAGTGTAGGGGGATCCCTGACCCACAGTGGCCTCTGAATGCTGTTCATCTGCTCAGAACTGGGGAGAAGAGATGCCCTGTGCTCAGAGCAGTTGCTGTCTGGGCTTCAGTTTTTCCAACTGCAAAACTGTGGAAACTGTACATAGCTGCCATATTGCCTAGTGGTCATACTAGTCCATGTACCACAAGCCTTCTTTAGGGCTAAACAATGAACTCCCAGCAAGCACAGCAGCACAGTGTGAAGAGCTATGTGAAGACATGGAACAGTTTACATTGAGATGTTTTACATCTTACATGACATTGCAGAAATAAACCATTTCATGATAGTATTTTTATGGATCCATCGCCCATGCTGACCTTCTATGTGAGCCGTAGACACACAGAGCTAAAGAGAGGTCCCAGGGAGACCCTGGCTCTGGGTGAGGACTTCAGTCAGCAGCTCCCATAGCATTGTGCTTGGGGCTCACGTGGAAGGCAGTAACGGGTTCACACAGGAGGCAGTAGCTAGCAGAGGTAACCAGCAGCGTGGTTTCTTTCCTTTTCTTTTCTTTTTTTTTCTGCTTTCCTTTCTCCAGAACATTTTATGTGCAGACACGTTAGTGCTGAAATCTTTTCAAAGACACCTACTTGATCCCTTAGAAATTCTAGAATGAATTATTAAACAGATGTTCTGTGAGCCCTTTATGGAGACTAAGCATCATAAAAGAAACAGTAGGCTGTTTGAGAAACATCGTGGCCTGGGGAGCCTGGGCCCCAAATCTGTGGGTAGACTAGTGGTGTGGTCTTGGGGCCAGCCCTTACTTCTTGCAGCCGTCAGTTTTGTTCTTTAAATGATGCATTTCAGAGTGGTGATAACTAGGTTGTCTTTAGGATGCCATGTCCAAGAAATGTCACTTCTTCACGACATTACATAGCAACAGCTGCTCCTTAACCTGGAAACCAGGGTGAGGCAGCCAGGTTCTCATAGTCTCTCCAGCTGGACCAGGTACCCAGCCTTGACATCTTATTCTTCAGCTTTCCCTTAGCCAATCCTCCCCCATCTATCTAACTCAACCTAGCATAACCATTTCTAGCTCACATATCAAGGCTTAAATGTTCAATGGACACCAATGACCAGATAGAAATGAAGCATTTTCAGGAACTAGAGCCATTCCCATAGTCCTTTAGGATCTGGGGCCATTCCCATAGTCCTTCAGGATCTGGGGACATTCCCATAGTCCTTCAGGATCTGGGGACATTCCCATAGTCCTTCAATAACTAGGGCCATTCTCATAGTCCTTCAGGAACTAGGGCCATTCCCATAGTCCTTCAGGATCTAGGACCATTCCCATAGTCCTACAGTCCTCAGGTCACTTAGGAGTCCTCTGGTCACTTAGGAGTCCTCTGGCAGCACTCTAAGCTGCCCCCCAGCACTGGGGTATGATGTGTTACTCCAGAGTATCTGGCCAACTTGTCTTAAGCACGTCCTGACTCATTCAAACATTTTCAGATGAGAGGAACTGGCAAGTAAGAAGACTAAAGTTACCGGAAGTTCTTCACATGTGGTTCTCAGGGTACACTCATAGGGATGGGTGGAGATCATGTTGTTAGTAACACCAATGGGAGGGCCTCAGGTGGCCTTAGAAGAGGCTAGTGAGGAGCCAAGGCCTGCAAGCTTTCAAGGGTAGCTTCTCTTTGCAGCCAGCTTGCACACTTGCTCTTGCACGCTTGCTCTGGCACCTTAATGGTGACTTGGTGGTTCCAGGATGAACAGAGCACCAACTGTACGTCCAGTCCCTGTTCAGGAGTATTGTAACACAAGAACCCAGCTCTCAGGACTCTCAAGGCTTGCTGCTGCCAGGGGTTTCACCAATAAGGAGGTCAAGTTCAAAAGCAGGTAAGGGAGGGCTGGATCCTAAGGGCATTCTCATTGAGTCCCTGGGTACCTCCATCCTGACAGTTCTTGTGTGGGGTCTCAACCTTTGTAAGGTCTGAGCTTGGAGATTTTTTTTTAGGAACCTCAGACAGCTGGTTGAAGGCTCTCATTCTGCCTCAGGTGCTCTTCTATTGTTTTGTAAAACTGCTGTGTGCACGTATGGACGTGTGTGTACGTGTGTGTGTGCATGTACATGTATGTGTGCACACACATATGTATTTGTGTGTGCGTGTATATGTGTGTGTATGTATGTGTGTGCATGTGTATGTATGTGTATATATCTGTGTCTTCCTTCCTAAAGCTTTTGAAGAACAGGGAAAAAAACTCCGAACAAACAAACCACTATATCTGGCCTCTAGGTATTCAGATTGTTGCCTTTATCCTCTAGCCCCGTGACAATGTGCCCGGGGCTCTCGTCCCAGGTCAGTTTTCTTATCTGGACTAAGGGAATAGATGACTTCATCACCTGACTCACAGACATCATCTACTCTACTTGATCCTAGCGAGCACTGTAAGCTCAGTCCTGCCTGCAGCCATTCCTGTTCTTACTTCCGTTCCTTGTATCATGTATGTGCATGTAAATGCTCACATGTGTAGGTGCACATGTGTTGGGGCACACATGCACATTTGTGTGCTTGTATAGGGAAGCCAGAGGTGAGCTTCAGGTGTTCCTCAGGCACTGTCCATCTTGGGTTTTTTTTGAGATAGGTCTCTTGTGGTTCTGGAGTACGCCAAGTAGGTTAAGCTGGCTGGTGAGTAAGCCACAGGATCTGCCTATAGCAATTTTCAGATCATACCACCATACCGGACTCTTTTCTAGCGTGGGTTTCTGGGGATAAACGCAGGTCCTCACGCTTGCAAGGCAGGAACCTGACTGGCTGAGCTATGTCTTCAGCACTTTAATTTCCTTCTTACACATCCAACCAAGTGAGACTTCAGATTTGACAGGATGGGTTGTTGGTCTATATTTATTTTGATTATATTCTGTTCTCCCCTCCCACTGACAGAACAGTTATAAAGTCCACAGAAGCACAGAGAAAAGAGATTGTAGTCTCTTTCCAGAGGACAGAGTGAATGGAGGAGTAGGGGGAAGGGAGGGCAGGTGCCACCGTGCTGTTGGGAGAGAGGGCTGACTGGTACCCTAGTAGAGCCTGGACATCTCTGTTATCTGAGACCTGAAGGCACCTGGCACCAGAAAAGACAGGGTTCACAAGCTGGGAGGAAATGGTAGAAGCAAATCAAAGTCTGAACATGGCTGAATATGAAACCCCAAATTCCCTTCGACACTCTGCATAGCTATTACCAACCCCTTCAGTCTTCACTCTCAGGCAAAGAGGACAGAGAGGCTACAATATGGGGGAGACTTGAAGAATATGAGAGAGGAGAGTCAAAGCCATAAGGGGCCCTGACAGTAATGATCAACTCACATCCAATCTTGGTTTCGAAAAACCATTCAGTAAAATGTCCTCTAGCTCTATGGATAATAGTAGCTCTTAGTCCTAGGGCAGGGAAAGTACAAGATGAAACCAGTTAGCCTCCTGTGCAAGGAAGAACGCAAAGGTTGATGGGACACTTCAGAAACAAATAGAAGTCAGTCTGAAGAGGCTCCCACTTTTCCAACTTAGGACTATTTGTGCTTCAGAACAAATAATGGATTATAATCCCCCAAATTAAAAATTATGAACCAACACAAAGGAATAGCTAGATAGAAGGGGAGGGGCAGATGCTGCCTATAGTAAAAAAAAAAAAAAAAACAGCTAATAAAACAAAATCAGAAAAATCACCATTTGCTGGTCAGCACAATAATGGTTTAGGTACAAGTCATCAATGAATGAATGAATGAAGAAGAGGAATGAATGAAATTCATTGGGTCAGAGTATTATCAGAAACGGTGTATTTACAGATTCCAGTAGCTTCTGACCGAGAATTGCAAAGGGGAAAATGTAACTTTTACAGTGCCAGGACATGAGCATCACATCCTGCAATCCGAGTGCCTTCTGGCTTGATGCGCCAAGAAGGGGAAAATACCTCTCCTAAGGCATTCATTTAAAAAGGGTCTAGTTGTGAAGAATCGCCAGGGAAAACCACGTCCATGAGCATTCCACAAAATAACCAGCCTGAACTCTGCAAAATGTCCCAGTCATGGCAGAAAGGCCGAGGAAAGATATATAACAGCCAAGTATGATCTTGGGTTCTAAACAAAACAAAACAGAAAACCCAGCCCCCCCCAAAAAAACTTCATCTATAAAGGACATGAGTGAGGCAAATGGGAAAATTTAAGTAAGATCTGTAGATTAATATCTAGTCTCTCAATCTTAACTTCCTGATTTTGACTATTAAACTACAGTTAGGTAAAAGAGGGGAGTCAGAGAGATGGCTCTGACCCAGCTCAGGCCTACAGAAATGGAGCCAGGTGACTCTGGACTAAACCCTTTGAAACTGTGAGTTAACACAAATCTTTTAAAAGTTGAGTTATGAAGTATTTTTCTTACAGTTATAGAAAACTAACACTTGTTTTCTATCACACTTCCAATGTGCCTTTTGGAATTATTTAATTTTTATAAAAGCATGTAGTATGTTGAAAACATGAGTAAGTGAGTGTAACTCTTTGGGCTTATACCCCTTAGATTAGTGGTTCCCAACCTTCCTAATGCTGTGACGCTTTAATACAGTTCCTCATGTGGTGCTGAACCCCAACCACCAAATTATTTCATTGCTACTTCACAACTGTAATTTTGCTACTGTTATAAATTATAATGTAAAGATCTGTGTTTTCCGAGGGGTCATGACCTACAGGTTGAGAACTGTGCTTAGAAGCAGGAAGTATCTCCAGCAACTTTTTCCTTTCCCTCCTTAGGATCCTGCCTGAATCAAGGTTACTCACTCTTCTGAGTTGGAAATAACTGTGACAATCAGAGCCATACACGGTGGATGTGGCTATCAAAGCCACTTACTCTGACATGCACTAGCAATGAGGACACAGTAGCTGCCAGTTCACCTGACAGCTTAGTACCACATGGATAGCAGAGTAGAAGGCAGGCTTATGCTCCGCTGACAACTTGATATTCAGCTTGTGACAACAGCTCTGGGCTTCTTGGAGGAACAGGGTCCTAGTGAGCACCTGGCACAGAACCCTCAGAGCAGGCGGCCTGTCGCAGGGCTGCTCTTGTCTCAGTGGAGGAGGAGGCTGCCATTTTCCTTTTACCAGATCCCACCAGGCTGACAGACCTCTGGGACTCACAAGAGACACTACGGGCATTTGGCAGCAGAACGGAACATCAGATCCTCCATCAGTAATAGAAATATATGTCTGGGTTTGTGGGAACAAAGCCGGACCACTCACTCCACACAGAACCTTTTTTCTAAGCCCTTCAGATTGGTGCCAAAAGGAAAATCCCTTGTCTTTGAAGAACATACAACTATACACAATGCTTTTATCATCTGGCAAGTTCTTCCGTTAGAAGTACCCTTAGAGTGAGTGGCTGAGAACAGTGTGTGTGTGCATGAGCACACATGCATATGTGTACATGCTTGTGCATGACATATATGCATGACAAATTGGACCCATAAGCATGATGGAGCCTATACTCTTCAGAGGAAGGAGGAAGCTGAGGCCAGGTTAGGAATACCTGCCCTAGGATTCTCTGCTCACCAAGTTAGACCACAGAGTCTCAGAGGAGAAGGCCAGAATTGCTTCAGCTACAGCTACTTGATTTCTGCATTGAGCTCATGGCCTCTTTAATGTCAACTCATCATGGCTTCCTTTGCAGACAGAAGCTTGTGTTTGCTGGTTTATTCCCGGATTGGCTTTTGTTTGCCACTTAGTGTATGATGACACTATCTCCCGCTGACAAGCTACAAGTTTGGGAACAAGTTCGCCACTGTCAGTGGCCATCTAGAGCATATGGAGGCTGGATGGTTCATCTGCATACATGAAGCGTGAACAGAAGGGAAGGACTCTATAGAATGGTTACATGGTTTCCCTCCATGCATATATAGGCCAGGGTTGCCCCCAACTCCTCACCCCACTGATGCTTACATGGCTGAGCTGACCTTCAACTGCAGTGACGGCAATGAGCCTCCCAGAAGCCCCGGTGGCTCTTCCAGGGTTTTAATGCTTAGGAGTTATCAGAAGTACAACCAATAACAGAACACTGAGGGGGCTGGCGGCCTCTCTGCACCCCCTAACCCTTCACAAATATTCATCCCAGACCACAAAACACAGCAGGATTCTTTGTCCTTTATCTGAGAAAACTGATGAAAAACAAAATAAAACGATCCAACAAAAACAAAACAAAACAAAACAAACCAACAATCAAAAATCATAGCCACTGATGGAAGGAGATAGGATTAGATTAGATCAACCACTCAGTAAATTATCAGGACCTTATCAAGAGCCATTACTATAATACTTGTAATACTGGCAAGTTGAGGAATCAGAATGAACACTCTGAGGCCAGCCTTGGCTACATACACCAAAATCCTGTCTCAACTATTTCCTTGCACCCCCGCCCCAACCAAAGCAAAACCCCATTTGCTTGCAAGTAGGTCCAAAGGTCCTGATGCTGCAGCATGGAAGCCAGTGAGTGCAGTGGGAGAGGGTGCCCCTAGCATGCAAGAAGTCCTGGGTTCTAATGCCAGCAGCACAATCAAGAATAATCAAAGGGCAGTATGGGCAAGAGTCCCCTGGGAAGCTTGAAATGCAGATCTGGGTTCGACCTCGAGTCTCTAGTTCAGTCAGAGTGCAAAGAAACCCAGGAGTTAGGAATCTAGACTTTGGGGAAATTTCCAGGGGATTCTGATGCTGTCAGCTGGGAACCCCACTTTGAGAATCTGTTGCAGAGCCAAGTAAGGTGTGTGTTCAGCTAGAAGCTGGAACACATGGGATAGAGAAATGTCTACATACTAGTGGTGGAGAAGGAGGCAGCCTGTTAACTTTAGGTATGTATGAGTCAGAGGCAGAGTCCAGGAGAATCATATACTTAAGGTAGGGCATGGGGGAAAGTATATTATAGGGAGCGCTTCATAGACAGGGAAATTCCAGTCGTCTTTGGTGGACAGGTATGTGGCAGACAGACAAAGAGGAAGGGCATTCAGGCAGGAGACCAGGGCTCTGGACCAAGGGTCTGTCAATTTGTCACCAGGCAGGCTAGAACACAGATGGGCTCAGGTTTGCAGGAGAGAGAACGGAAGGCAGGGAGGCCCTGGAGACACGAGAAAGTCAACGCTTTCTTCCAGCTCTGAGGGTCAATGAAGAATTCTGAGACAGTGCAAACAAAGATTTGGTCAGTCCTTTAGGGTCAGGGTCTGTTTTCTTATTTGTAGAGTGGAGGAATGGGCAGAATAGCCAGGGCTTTGTCGGTCTGGGTGTGTTCTGACTCTCTGGATCAGCCAGGAAAGGGTAGCAGTCTTTAGCTATAGGCCTCATCCTGCTGACAGTCCCTTGCAAAGCATAGGGGTACTGGTCTCTTGAATATGCTTGATCTGGCCCTATGCTTCCTCAAGACCCCCGATTCAGGTGACCAGGACCATCACAAGCATTGCTGACCTCTCCTGGGCTTGACACCACCAGCCCCTGCCGGCTGCGCAGTACTTTGAGGCCTGGGATTGTGTGGAGCTCACAATGGAAGGAAGAGGGTGTAGGAGGGAGGTCCCTGAGCTGACCCTGGTATTGTTCTTGGGCCAGAAGAAGGCTTCCTCCACCCAGCCACTGCAATACCAGAAAAATGCGACATCAAGTCAGTGAGAGTCGACGCGTCCTGGGGGGGCTCCCCCGCCTGCTGGCGCTGGCCTGGGAGCTGGGGCCCATTCACAAACGCCTGCTGGAGAGCACGTAGCCCTGTCCGCCCCCACTGTCACTCCTGGTGACAGAAGCCCTGCTAAATGAAAATAACCAGCTTCTCCGCCCCCAAATCCACTGCTGCCAGGAAGGAGACCAGAAGCGGCCCCTGGCTCCTAAAGAAATAATGGATGCTTCACACTCTCACAACACCTTCCCCTTCCCCAGTTTCACGGCTCCTTCCGCTGGCGGATCCCAGGCAAGAGCAGGTGGCAGACCAGCAGGCAACCTGCTTACAGGGACTGGCCCAAGCCACCAGCAGCCTCACTAGAGTAGCCATATGTGTGTGTGTGTCCAGCTCTTGCAAACTGCTATCAGTGAGTGGTGAGGCCAAAGTGGAGAGTGACCCACTCACCATGGGCCATGGGCCTTCTAGAAAGGGTTGGTGTACCAGTGGGTGGAAGAGACATTACCTCTGAGGTAGTCTGCTCCCAGCACTGAGTGCCTGGCACCTCTGCTGGCCACCTTTTCCCAAGTGCAGCTCACCCCACGGCAGGGAAGGACAGGGAAGGGCAGGTGATCTTGTCATAGCATCGATCCTCGAGGAGGTGGTATCTGTTCTGGCCTCCCTTCAGCCTGTGACTCTCCTTCCCATGAAGACACCCTAGCCCATGCTGGATTCAGGATCATTCCCTCATGACTGATGGAGCCTTCTGGGATCCAGCAAAGGATTATGGGTAAGGTCTGGTTCAAAGCAGGGCATGGACCTGATAACCTTTCCGAAGGTAGTGACAAGACCTGTCACAGTCCTAGCCTGACCCTAACCAAGGAAACAAATGTCTTCCCTAACTGCTCCTGGGAGCTGTGTACACTTGTAGAAAGTCCCTGTGGTCTCGACCAGGAGGCCCCAATAAACCTGATCCATGGCTTCCCAAATCCTCCTTTCATCATGTTTCCCCACTTGAGAACATCCAGCTGAGTCCTTACTTGGCCTTGAGCCTCTACCAACTGATCTTGAAGATGACGGAATCATCTGGAAGGCCTTGACCCTACCCTCACAGCTGCCAATGGAACCGTCTGGACAGCCTTGTCCCTACCCTCACAGGTGCTGATGGAACCATCTGGAAGGCCCTGACCCTACTCTTGATGCTGCGCTCTTTTTTTCCTGATACCCTTCCTGCCACACAACCAAGGCTGAGTTCAAGGTCTCTCTCCTCTGGAAAGCACAAACACACTGAGGACTCATGAAACATTAGACACACTCAAAACTGGTCTGGCATCATGTTCCTAGCAGGCCCAGGGAGACTCTGAGGGCAGATGTGGTCTGATTTATTCAGGATGGCTTCCAAGAGGAAAACAAGGGAAGATTGGTGAAGGAGTGAGGGAGGGCAATGCCGGGAAAGAGGAACGGCTGAGCAGGAGAAGCTCCCAGTCCTTGTAGTAAGCCGACATCATGCAGACCTCATTCTGGTAGCGTTCAGGCTGAGGGAATCCAAGAGAACCTCTGTTCCCAGCAACCCCAAGACACCCAAGAATGGTTCCTAGTCTCTCAAGGCTGCTCCTGTATGCTCACTTCTGACTGGAACCAGGTCTGATAATGAAGTGCTTTGCACCAATGTCTTACAAATGCTCACCCATCTCCGCTTTGGCTCACATCTTGAACTCCAGCCTAGCCTCACAATGTCAAACACTATGCTGCCAAAGAATGGAAGCCCTGAGAGAATTATTTTAGATGAATTACATGATTCTCTGTGGTGGGGGAATGGGGGAATGCTAGGGCATTTCTTCTTCTTCTTCTTCTTCTTCTTCTTCTTCTTCTTCTTCTTCTTCTTCTTCTTCTTCTTCTTCTTCTTCTTCTTCCTCTTCCTCTTCCTCCTCCTCCTCCTCCTCCTTCTGTTGATGCTCCAGGCAAGCATTTGGCAATCTTCTTTATCTTTGGTAGAGAATACTGTCCAGTAGCTACTATCCAGGTTTGGAGTCAACAGAGTGGTAGCAGAGTTACTTAGCTCTACAGCGCAAATCCTGCCATAGCTAATGAACAAATACAGGGCAGTGGCTATGTGCCAATAAAACTTTATTTTAAAAAAATGTGCAGGAGGACTAGACTTGTGTATAGACTGCAGTTTGCTAGGACCTGGCCACATTCTGTGTCATGTAAGGATGGTGGGCTTCCTCGCATCTCTTGGAGCCAGCCCTACCGAGTTCCAAGGACAGCTGCTACCTCAGGTCCTGGCTCCCTGTATTCTGCTCCTCATAAGAGTGGGAGGGGAAGAATCTGTGGGAACCTGCTCAGACTCCGCCAGTTGCCTCTTCCCAAGGGCCCTTCCTGGTTGTTACCACCAGAAGTCTTCAACTCCCAAATAGTCACTTCTATAAAAAAAGACTCGCAAGTGACAAAAATAACAATAGGCTCGACTCACTAGCACGTTGCCTGTTGTTCCCCACGGGCCCACTACCTGGAGCCTCAGACAGGAAGCCATGGATTGAAGAGCTTCTGGTCTCCTTCATTGTACGACTGCCTATTTTCGTCCTCAGGGAGGAAACTCCAGGGGAAGTGATGGCTGGGGAGGTGAGGGGCTCTCGTAGGTAGGCACTTGTCTTCAGTCAGTAGGAGTGTGTGTGTGTGTGTGCATGCGTGTAGGTGAGGGGCTCTTGTAGGCAGGTCAGTGTGTGTGTGTGAGTGTGTGTGTAGGTGAGGGGCTCTTGTAGGCAGGTCAGTGTGTGTGTGTGTGTGTGTGTGTGTGTGTGCATGGGATGTGACATGGGATGGGATGGACGTAGATGGAAACTTGTCTGATTTCCAAAAGTAACACACACATTTGACCCTCCTTTAAAACTCTTGGCAGGGGGCTTCCCTCCCATTTCCCCACCCCTTTCCATTTTGATTGTCTTCAGAAGTGGAGAGAAAAGACAGCCACTTTCTCTGTGTCAAGAAATGACAGTCACCTCTAACTCGCACATCCTTTGCTGCCTAGAGTCAGAAAATGGGTTTGCAGAGCAGCTGCCTCGTCCTCACCCGTCACAAAGGGGTCAGTCTGTCCAAATTCTAATTCCGGCTTCCCTTTGTAAGCCGTGGGTTCCGCTCAAGGTAATTGATGCCAGCTTTCCAAACCAAAAAAGTGATAATGGAATGGACCTGCCACTAGGTGGCTATGAGAATTTAGGAACAGAACATACAGGCTGTATTCACAACAGCCTAAGAGATAGAGATAAATGTTCTGGATCAAGGTACAGAGTGAGCGTGAGACCGCCAGGAACAAGAGCCAACCATGAGCTCCCTGGAGGTGTCCATGTGCAGCTAACGGCTACGGGGAGAGCAGAAGCATACAGTCCGTACAGCACGGATGTGATGGGTGCCAAGAGATGGCGAGGGCGTGCAAGGGTAGCATAAAACACTCAAAAGGTCTCACAGAGAAGGGGTCAGAAGACAGCTGCAGAATGAACTCAGGAAGAAGTATCTTCTCACCCTAATGGGCTGTCTTCATCAAACCCCTCCCCTCAGGGCTTGGGGATCTAGGTATGAGAAGGTGGAAAGACTGTAAGAGCCGGAGGGGACGGATGACTCCAAAGACACAGCGTCTTCCAGACACACGGAGACTGTGGCAGCATGTCAGAACCACACAGGTTCAACTAGGCAGAAGTCCCAGCACTGAGAAGGAGGAGTGGACATAAAGTCCACCCCCAAGCAAGAAGCTTTTTACGGTTGTTGTCTGGTGGGAAAGGGAAACTCCATTTTCTCCAGTGTCACTGGATCTATCAACCACACTCAAGGGCAGCCCACATGCTCAGGGGCAGTTGGCCAACACAGAACAAACTCCATGTTTGTGTGTGTGTGTGTATGAACTTTTTTGTTTTGCATTTTTTCTTTTTTTTTTTCTTGAGAGAGAAATAATACTAAGTTGAGTACATGGGGGAGTAGGGGAGGATCTAGGGGGAGTTGGAGGAAAAAAAAGAATATGATCAAAATATATCATATACAAAATTTTAAGTCAATAAAAAAAAAGATGCGAGTGTCGTCATGGAAGCACTTGGCCCGTGTTAGCAAGTGTGAGTCACGCATCACACCCATTGGTGGTGTCTCATGGAGGGGACACCAGATGATGATGTGCACCATCCACTGGGAAGGGATCCAGGTCTGCATTTTAACCCAGCCCATCAGAGGCGTCCAACTGGTGCTTGTGCACGGGATGAAAGAAGCCAGAGACTCCTCCCACTGAATGGCAGGTGGAGTGGAAGCAGGGCTTCAGGGCTGAGGGCAGGGCTCAGGGAGAATGGAGTTTGGTGTTCCTATGACGTTTTGTGCTTGGACATTTGGGGATGTTTTACTAACCCTATGCCTATGAGTTCACGGAATCTGAAAGTTGCCAGAAGACTTGGCAAGATGGCCAACACAGCCCTAGGGGACGACAGTCACTTTCCCATCTGGAAGGATAGAGACTGGGCTACAGGCACTCCGGCACAAAGCCAATCTACTACCCTACTATCATGCAGCAACAGCGCCCCCTGCCAGAGGAAGGAGGCAGCTCCTGCCTCAACACCATTTTTAAAAAATCTGACAAGTATGAGATGAGTCAGGGGAATTCTTGGTTATCATTTCACGGGAGGCTGACTGTCCCTCAGGTTCCCGGGGGTGTGGTGAGTGTCTAATTCCCACCCTGTCTTTATCTGATGTCTGGCAGGGGGAAAATCTAAGTGCCATATTCTGTGCTCTTCCCTCTGTATCTCCCGACCTCTCTGGGGTTTACATGAAGAAATGCTTTAGAAACATTCTTCTGAGGTAAAAAGGCTACTTATTGTCCCTTGGGCCTTTGGGGGCCCTCCATAGGGAGTGTCTTGGGCACATTCACGAGACAAGACATTCCATTTGACTTAGTCACACAGAAGTTTCCAGGCATGCCTGGCCCACTTCTCCTAAGCCAGCTCAGTCACTAGAGGTCAGAGACAAGTACTAACCATTAACAGGCACAGAATTTAGTTTACAAATTTCCTAACAGAGACACAAAATGAAGAAGTAAGGCGTACTGCCATTCCAACTGCCAAACAAATCACAGACGGCGTGCCATTTGCCTGATGAAGAAGCCAAGGAAAAGGATCAAACATGGCCCTAGCTGGGCACGGTGGCACATGACTATAATCCCAGCACCCTGGAGGCAGAAGAAGGTGAATTCATATAAATTTCAAGTCAGCTTGGTCTACAAAGTGAGACTTGTCTCAAAAAACAAAACAAAACAAACAAACAAACAAAACCGCACACATAATATTTGTATAGGAAAAACTTGGGCAAGACATCAGATGTATCCATTAACAACGTCTATTGGGGCTTACAGAAGCCACAAGAGCATTCCATTAAGTCTGTGAGGCTCCTGCCTATGCCCAGGGAACATGAAGAAAAGCATGTCGGGTTGTATCTCTCTACACTAGTTGCTGGCAGGCCGAGGTGGGATGGGCAGAGACTCACAGCAACAGGGAAGTCACCATACCTGGGGGGTGAAAAAGCCCAAGGCTGGGATTTCCTTCAGGGATGGGACAGCGGAAAGGTCAGAGGTGTACAAGAGGAGCATTTCTTTACCTGAATTTGAACTTGGTCAGATTAAGGATCTCAGAATTTTGTCCCCACTGGCCTACCAGTTCTTGTCCTTCAAGGGCAGAAGCCAACACTTTCCAACTCCCCAAACTCACATCAGTATTGCATCTCCTGGATGCTTGGGCACCCTGAGAAGGCAGTCAGTCCTCTTGTCTATGTAGTTCCTGGGGTAATAACCATATGTTTTGAGGGTTCCTGGGGACCTTAGCATAGAAGAGGATGTCTGGATCCGAGTGGTGTGCCTCACTCTCCTCTAGACTCTGAATAGGACTGTTTGGGGCCTGCTCACCAGCCACTTACATCAGGTGACTGTAAAGACACCATTGACTGCTGGGGACCAGGGTTTCTCCCTCTGTCAGACAGGAGCAGGCAGAGTGGTGCACTGCCGCCCTCTAGTGGCAGCATGCAGTCACCCGTAATGACGGGAATGGAATGTCCACGGCACTGCAGCAGGGCAGGCAGACCACTCTTGAGCAGTTCATCACACGGTGCCATGACGACACATCGAAGTCCCTCAGGACCCCAGTGTAAGGCTGGTGGTGTGGGTCCCAGGCTCTGCCCTGCAGTATGGTTTCACCACCCATAACGACTGAACCCTGAGTCCATGGTGTTTCCTGTTGCCTCACCTGACCAGAGTCCTAGAGAGCAATGTCAGCTAGACTCAGCAAGGGCTAGTGGGTGCCCTGAAGCCTGCTACGTTCTTTCACCCCGCTCGCCCTCTCCTAGCGCCTCCATAGGAAGATGAGCCTGGGTGACTTGAAGAGATGGATGGCTCACCTGGTGAAATGCTTGCCTCCCAAGCAGGAGGACTTGAGTTTGATCCCCAGAAGCCATGTAAAATGCATGCACTTGCAATCCTGGGGTTGAGGAGGTAGAGACAGGAGGATTCCTGGGACTTGCCGGTCTAGTCTAACTTGTAAGTGCAAGGCCTACAAGAGACCCTGTCTCAAAGAAGGCAGAAGGAATACCTGAGGAATGACACCTGAGGTTGTCCTCTGACCGCCACAGGACGAGCACATCCATATATATAAAGGGGGGGAGGCGACAAAGCCAAACCTCACCTACACTGGCCTTTACTAAATGCTATTTGTGGGTGGGGAGCCATTCTTATAGCTGGGGTGATCTCTCGACATGGACACCTGCCTACCCTGCTACCCCAAAATCATGGATAGCCTCAAGGGCCTAGGCCCAGTCCAAAGACTCCAGTATCCCCAGCAATGGGATTCCCCCTAGAAAGGATTCACTGCTCACTGTGAAAACAGACCCAGGTAGACTTGCCAAGGGTAGGGTCCTGGGCTTTGGCTGTGGGAACTAGGTCAGGGACCAGGGAGCTGATCTCCACCTGAGGCACCCCACCTCACCCTACACCCTGCTCCCAGGAGAACTACCATAAGCATTAAGCCTGGAGGCACTGGGGTCCCCTGCTCATTTGGAGCACCAAGGCTTTGGAAATTGCAACATGGGGAGGAAGGTGGCGCCTGTAGGGAGAGGACACAGACTTTGCCCCAAGGGACTCTGACCTGGGCAAGGTGCCAGCATCTGTTTGGCATCTACAGCTCTAATGATGCAGCACTCAGCCTATCATTTCCTTGAAGGGACCATGCCCTTCCTGAGGAACACATGCCATTCTCTCTAAGTGGTTGGAGCAAAGTATCTGCCTGTGAATGTCGGTTGCATGAAGGAAGAAGAAAGAGTTCAGCGAAGGAATGAAAGAGGTTGGCAGGGGCATCTGCTGCCCACTGAACAGTTGCCTGCTCCTTCCCCTGCCGCTACTCCATCCAGTAGTATGTGACCCCATGCCAACTCCATCCAATGGGATGTGAGCGGAAGTGATACTTCTGGGACCAAACACTTAAGACCCAGGGCATGAACCCCCTACTGTGTATTTCTGCTAGGGCTACCTAGATGCCATGGGGTGGCAGGACTACAAACAGAATCCAATTGGACCCTCGAATCCTCAAGAAGCAAGTTGGGGACATTTGGCTTCTCCAACCCTAGTGTGTGAAGTCACTGAGATTTGAGAGTTAAATGCTGTCTTGTGGCCTATAAAATCCTAGCACAGGAGATGATGGGAAAACCTTCCAGCCATACCCCAGAAATAACACCCCAAAGAGCATAGCTAGGTTGGCACTAAAGCATCAGCAGGAAGTGATGGGGTACTCTCTAGCTTGGGGCAGGGTGGAAGTGTGGGGGTGAAGGGAATGGCCTCAATGTCAGAACAACTGAACTCCCAAGACTTCTATCCTCCAGATGGCCACAGTCACACCTCCAGAAAGCCAGCCTTCAAAAGTGCCCTCTCAAGAAGGACTGGGGTTGCACTATGAAGGTGCATATATGGCCTGGAGTTGTGTTATGAAGGACATATGGCCACAGCCCTTCAGGGTCCTAGTCTAGGGAGGGAGTCTTGACATGTAAATGAGCAGGGATGCTGGGACAGGAACCATTGCACAGGAATGAAAGGAAGTGGGGGCGGGGGCTGGGAGGATGGATTTGCCCTGTATATCTGTGAAGGTGCCATAGGGGAGGTGACCTCTCCAGGACAAGGTGGGGCATGAGCTGGATGCGAGGCAGAGGGAAAACAAAGAGGAACGAAGGGTCAGAGCAGTTGGGGACAGGGCTCAGCTGTATTGCAGGTAGGGTAGATTCAGCCCTGGACAGAGGTTGGGCAGGTGAGCTGGACCAAGAAACTGGAGACAGTAGCATGGGCTTCTGTGGGAAGAGGGGCTGTTGGGGAGAGAGTAAGAGGGACCTTGGTGTCCCTCTTGTCTTGAGGGGAGAGTAGAGGGCAGGTAAGAAACAAGCTCAGGCTGATCCCTTTATACAGCTCCTAGCTCCAGATGGGAGGGAAGGGAGCTAGTGAGTTTCTGTCTGGAGGTTCATTTATCTCTGCACATGCCTGCTGTGGACAATGGTCTTTTATCCTGCCACTTGTATTTTAATAAAATGCTGATTCACCAGGAGCAAGGCAGGAAATATATGTGGGGTGACCAGGCAGGAAGTAGAGGCGGACGACGAGAACAGTAGAATTCTGGGAAGAGGAAAGGCTCAGTCTGCAGTTGTCACCCAGACACCGAAGAAGCAGGATGAGAATGCCTCACTGATAAAAGTTACCAAGCCACGTGGCTGACACAGACAAGAATTATGGGTTAAAATGTAAGATATAAGAGTTAATAAGAAGCCTGCGCTAATAGGCCAACCAGTTTATAATTAATGTAGACCTCTGTGTGTTTCTTTGGGACTGAGTGGCTGTGGGACTGGGGGAAAGAGAAACCTCGGTCAACACGTGCCCCAGGGACCCTAAGCTAGGGAGAGTTTCCTTCTTGTAAATTTGGAAGCAAGAATGCTTGATATTCCCTCTCCAGTCACTGGCACTCATTATATGACCCCTATACTGCCAAGTCCTGTACACATCAATGCCATGGGCAGGGCAGCCGACACCAAGGAGCCCCAAGGGACAACTGAAATAGGCACCTCCAGCTGGGCAGAGCTCTGAGGGATGTTTAAGAGCTCTGAGAACACTCATCCCCTGAACATCCACTTCTCTGGGACCCGGAATTCTCACGTTCGAGAGCTGTGGCAGCATCATTCTCGGGAGATGCAAAGCCTCCATGCAGTGGCTAAGCCACGGGCAGAGTCAACTGGGATCGGAGGCTTCTGACTACTGCCGCACATGGGAATTTCCTGTAGTATTGCAGAACTGTGGATTTCTCTGTATGATCCTACAGCTGGGCAAGCCTTCCCATGATGCAGCAGGGTCAGTCTGTGCAACCAGCACATGGCGTATGGAAGAGCAATGCTGTCCTGAGATGAGGCAGCAAAAGGCTGACTCCAACATCCTCTCCCATTCTTGCTTTACATAGTTGTCTTTTAAGACTCTCTATCTGTCTGTCTGTCTGTCTGTCTCTCTCTCTGTGTGCATGATGTTGTGTGTGGGTGCACAGGCAACAGCCCGGTCTGCCAGTAAGAGGACAACATTGTAGAGATGCTTCTCTCCTTTCACCTTTGTGTGGGTTCTAGGGATTGAACTCAGGCCATCCGGCTTGTGCAGTAAATTTGCTCACCCATTGTGCCACTTCACCAGCCCACTCCTTACTTGCTTTGACTCTGATGTGTTGTGAAACTAAGTGTGGCAGCACACACCTGCAATCTAGGATTCAGAAGGCGAAGGCAGAAGAGTCACTGTGAGTTTAAGGTCTACAACAGAGAGACCCTACTAAGACAAACAATAGAAACAGATGGTAGGCTGGATGGTGGTGGCGCACACCTTTAATCTCAGCACTCGGGAGGCAGAGGCAGGTGGATGGATCTCTGTGAGTTCAAGGTCAACCTGGTCTACAAGAGCTAGTTCCAGGACAGGTTCCAAAGCTACAGAGAAACTCTGTCTTAAAAACAAAACAAAACCGAAGGAAGAGGAGGAGGAGGAGGAGGAGGAAGAGAAGGAGAAGAAGAAGAAGAAGAAGAAGAAGAAGAAGAAGAAGAAGAAGAAGAAGAAGAAGAAGAAGAAGAAGAAGAAGAAGAAGAAGAAGAAGAAGAAGAGAAAGAAAGAAAGAACAGACGGTAAAGAATCTAGCAACAGGATTAGTGGGAAAGGACAGCAAGCATCTGCTGGAGTTAAGCCTCACGCTAAAACACATGAGAAACAGAAGGTAGAAGACTTCTAAGAAATGAAACACACCAGAGGGAGGAACAGTCACGTAGACACTGCAGGAAAAGATGGTGAGCTTGAAGATAAAACAGCAGAAGTTAACCCAAATAAAGAAAGAGGGGGGAAAAGACCTTTTAAAAATAGCAGATTTTTGGCAAGCCACGGGGAATGAGAAGTGGGGCCTATGGACAGCTGGAAGCATGGTGGGGGACGAGGAGATACACACTGGAAAGCTCCCAAATATGGGGGCTGGGGAGGTGGCTGGTTAGTAAAGTGCTTGTTGGACAAGCATGGGGACCAGCGTCCCATCTCCAGGATCTATGTTAAAGCTGGCTGTGGTGCTGCATGCCTGTAAGTACCAGCGCTCGGGAGGACGAGGTGGGGCTTGTTGGCCAGCCAGTTTAACCACATTGTCAAGCTCCAGGCTGGTTTATGTGCTGGTTAGTTTTTTATCTCTTTGACAAAAGTTCAGGTCATCTGGAAAAAAAAGAACCTCAATTAAGAAATTTCCTCCATCAGACTGAGCTGTAGGCAAGTCTGTGGGAGCATTTTTCTGGACTGATGATTGATGGGGACAGGCAGCCCATGGTGGGTGGGGCCGTCCCTGGGCTAGTGGTACTGGGTTCTATAAGAAAGCAGGCTGGACAAGTCATGGGAACAAGCCAGTGAGCAGCACCCCTCCATGGCCTTTGCTTCAGCTCATTACTTTACTTTCCTGCTCCAACATCCTTCATAATGGACGGTACACTATAAGCCGAAATAACCCTTTCCTTCCCAAGCTGCTTTTGATCATGATGTTTATCACAGCAATAGAAAGCAGACCAGGACAGTCTCAAAGAATAAAGCAGACAGCAACTGAGGGATAGTAGATAGCAGCAAGGGTTTTGCCTGCTCCTGTGTCCACACACACACACACACACACACACACACACACACACACACACACACATTTCCAGATATGACAAACCCACAAACTCCAGATCTAAGAGACTCAGAAAACCCAGAGAGAGAAAGGGGGAAAGAGACCCTGCCAGCCCATGCTCATTGAAGTGTGGGGCTGTCGCCTGCCTCTCTCAGTGACAGGCTCGAGGCACAGAGAGGAAGAAATAGGACAGAGACAGAAAAGCGTACTGAGTGAAGGTCAAGCAGCTAAAGAGATTTAGGGATGAGACGAGCAGGTGATCTGGTAGAGGAGTGGCAGGCCACCACTTTCCAGTCCCCTTCTAGGGGACTATGCCCATCTCCAGGACAGCCAGGTCCCTGCCATTTCCTCTGAAGTCTCAAATTCTTGGCGTCTCTAGACCTGAGTTCACTCAGTTCTGCTGAGCGGGTCCTCTTTGTCTTGGAGCTTGGAGCTCCCACTCTGGTAAAGGAACCGAATCAAGGGCAAAGTGAGCAAGTGCAGCAGGCACCGGAGGCTGGCAGGACACCTTCGTTGTTCAAAAGCCACATTAGACACTGTAAAGCCGCTGTCCGCGTGAGCTGCAGAACATTCACACACTGTGTGGTCAGGTCAAGGAACAGACTTCCAAGCCCAGGTGGTGGCCATCACGAGTCCCCCTCGCTCAAGAGACAGAGGCCTGTCCCTATGGCGTCACCAAGGCGGGCTGCCACAGACACTGTCCATGGGACACCTGGTCCAAGGTGAGCTCCCAAGCTACCCACCTGCTCCTATGACCCATGCAGTACACCACTGGCTGGAGCAAGGGACCAGCAGTAGTGCCCAGGCAGAGAGCAGGCTGAGGACCTACCTGCCAGGTTGGGAGGACCTTCTCAATGTCATTCAGGTTGATGCCATCCCCATCTTCCAGCTTCCCTTTTGCACACCTAGACCACAAAAGACAGAAAGGCATTGGAGGGCCAGTTTATCCACGTCCGCACCCTTGCCTGGCTGCAGGAGAGGAGGGCGGTCAGGAGAGGCGTGACTCTGCTGTCTCTCAGGATTCCCTCCTAAGGAAAGGGCCCCAGAGATGGATTCTGCTAGTCCTTGTGCAGCATTGCAACTGGAGAGTGATGAGAGATGAATCCACTGATACTGTGTGTGTCTGTGCCGTTCCCCCCTGCCCCCTCTGGCTTCTAGGCATAGCGGCTAAGCTCCTAACTAATGAATACCCCCACAGATGCATAATTCCTGAAAATGCCAGTTCTTTGGGCCCATTGTACCAAAGATAAAATCAGTGAACAGAGAGACCAAACGACTATCTCAAGGTCACACAGGTTGGCAGGAGTTTGCAGAGATGCCGGTGTAGCTTCTTTGCCTTTGTTTGTCTTCAGGCCTGTAAAACCAGCTACTTGGCTACATTGTGTCTTCTGTGCTCAGGGTCTCTGTGGATGGGAGTGTCTGCAGGCTGGAGATGCCGGACCCAGCGCTGCTCAGAGCTCCAACTTCTTGCACAGGTAAAAACCTATCTGCTATGGCAAGACTGCAAGAGTTCGGACTCCAGCTGCATCCCTTCCTGAGGAACTCGGTATAAATCACTTAACTTTCTTACACCTCTGTTCCTTCATTTGGAAAATGGGGATCATAACAGAGCCTAGCGTCATAGCCTGATTAGTAGATTAAAATGATAACATAAGGCACAGGGAAAGTGATTCCCTATTACCACAGCCACGTCTGTTACAGTGCCGTTAAGGCGCAGAAGAGCAGGTAGGAAGGAGAACAATTCAGAGCCCAGATTCAGAGGCTGCCCCAGCCTCAGGCGTGCTTCTCATTTCCGAGTCTCCCAGTGGATAACACCTCCAGCTTCAGAGTTAATGCAACTCAAATTCCAGAGGAATTTTCTCATTTGTTTAAATATCTGTCTACCATCACTTTTGGATTCCTGTTAAGGGAAATAATCCAGATGTGGTTCCTGACCTTAGAGTAAATTGGAAGCTCACCTCCTAGGGCTGTGAGCCTGGGCTCCACTAGGGGGCAGCATGAGACAATGTCCCAAAAGCAGCCAGGCAGGTCCTGGGTCCCAGGCAGAATAAAAGTATGGCAGGGCAAACTAGCAAAGGCTTGGGTGGGAGAAATCAGGGATCAGAACTTGGTCTCTATCAGACTCTTCTTGTCTTCACCAGGCATGTCTATGCCAAGCTGGGAGTCTAGCCTGGCACCTAGGTTCAACAAGCAGGGAACCGGTAAGAGATAGCCCCATGGAACTGTGCTGCAGGAACACAGAGGGGCGCAGAGGGGCGAGGTACAGAGCCGATGGGCAGAGGGTAGGATGGACAGTCTGAGAGAATGGAGAAGAAAGTCCCAGGGCAGTGGGAGGGAGGCGCAGGAGAGCCAGGAGTTCAAACCAATTATGCTGAAAGCTGGGTCTGTGTTGAGGGGGAGAGGGTGCTTGGGGAGTGCCTGGGCTAGTCCAGGCTTAGGCAGGGGGAGCTGGAGCAGCAGGGCATGAGGAGGTAACAGGTCTAAGGTGAGAAAAGAAAGCTCAGGCCCTGCTACCACACCCAGTATGCAGTGCTGGGCCACAGTGGGGAGGCAGAGAAAGGCCTGGACCATGCAGCCGTCTTTGGACTAATCTGCTTGATGGTGATAGGCTGGCCCTGTGAAAGCACCCACTGTGTATCGTTAGCCTGTGAAAGCACCCACTGTGTATCATTAGCCTGTGAAAGCACCCACTGCGTGCCATGAACAGGCCACGGATGTTGAAGAAGGCACTGGGGAACTGGCCCCAGTAGAATGGCCGACACACATGACACACAAGGTCTCATGTGGGTAAAACATGACTGGCAACAGAACTCTCCAGTTGGAGTTGGGCTTCGAGTCCATGGCAGATTCCATTGAATAAGTACAGACCCGACCTTTGCTTCTCACCGTAGGGATCTGAGGTCATCAGTGGGCAGGGTACAGGGGCCAGCTCTGACCCCTAGACTGCCTGGTCGTGGTAAAACTTCGTACAAACCCGCAGGTGTGGCAGGCAGATGGTGGCTGCAGGCCAGCTGAGTCACTGCCTGCCAGTGGGGTTGCCAAGGCAACAGCCTGCTCCAGGTCCGTCCCTCTATGGAAACGCAAGCTGTGGGAAGTGTTGGCAAACTGTTTCTGAGGGAGGCTGCAGTGGCTGGACACGTGGAGTCCATCCATCTTCACATGGCAAGGCTAAGAGGGACAGGGTTCCTATCCTAGTCGCAAGGTAGACACAGGGCACTGCCTATAAATCCTGAGTGGCAGGATGGGTCCAGGGCCCCTAGAAAGTTTAGCCAGGTTATGCTCAACTGGGTGGGCAAGCCTAGAGATCCACAGATGCTGAACGGGGTAGCCCGGTCCTCTGGATTTAGACAGGACAGTGATGCTAGGCACAGAACAATCTCCCCTGTGCAGCCATTAGTCACTTCAAGTAACCTGCACATGGTAAGGCCGCTCATCGCGCTGAGGGAGGCTGACTCACGCATTCCCCACTCCAGTCGAAGGTGTTACTATCACCTAGATTTCCCGAGGCTCCGTTTCCCCACTGGTGTCACAAGACATGCTCCCAGGGGACACAGGAGGGGCTGGGACTATCCAGGAAATATCTCTGAAATACTCCTGAGGTGCTCCAGAGTACCCCATTTTCACCTCATTTCGTGGGTATTTTACTTAACCCTTTCTGAACCCCACTCTCTTGCTTCTAAAATGGGTTGAGACTGTCGCCTCTCCCAGGTTCCTGCTCAGTACCGAAGAGGGAGGCCTGTGCCACTAAGAGGAATGGCCTCTATGGATGGGAAGGGACAGGGTGGCTGATGGAGGACACATGGCAATGCAGTAAGACATCCCATAATGTTAGTTATTTTAGGGCAGGGGTAACAGGGAGACACGAGTGAGCAGCAAGAATTGGAGGAAAAGCAAAGAAAATCGTAACAATAAAATGACCCCCAAAGTGGGAAACAAGTGAGGTTGAGGATGGGAAAAATCAGAACTCTTCTGTACTGCTAGTGAAAATGTAAAATATTCAGCATCTTTGGGAACACTTTATAGTTCTGAAAAAGTTACACACAGTTCCCATGACTGAGCAATCCCACAAGCAGAGGCTTAAACAGATACGCGCACATGCATGGAATGTCCCAAGCAGTGCTTTTCATACAAGCCCAAAGGAAAGAACCCAAATATTCATCAGTGGATGGAGGGGTAAACAAACAGCAGAAGAGCTGGCACCATGGACCATTATTCAGCTACAAAAAGGAATGGACCACTGATGCTTGCGAACAAACCTCGAAAACAATGAGAGACAATCGACAGAAAAGAACACAAATGATTCCGCTTCTATAATATCCAGAAAAAACAAATTCACAGAAACAGAAAGCAAATAGGTGGTTGTCAGGGGTTAGGGGTGGGGCTGGACACAAGGGTGTGACTAGGAGGGATCACATTATCCTGTGGCAACAAGAAGACAGAGGCAGTGATTACAGAATATTGTAAACATGATCAAAGCCACTGAATCGCATAGTTTAAAGTGGTTGATTTTTTTTAAATCCTACATGAATCTTATCTCTGTAAAAATTACTTTAAAAAAACTGAAAAGAAGCAATGGCTATTTCTTACACCTATGTTTAGCTGGTGCCACGCAAGTGTCCTAAGGGCAGCCCAGGCCTTGAGATCACCTTTTAAAAAGCAAGGCAATACTTGTTCCTGGAGCCACAAGGGTGAGACAGGCCAGGATTGATTTGGGATGCCCCTCTGTATGTTGTGAATGTATTTTATTACCATAAAAAAGCTCTTTGGCCTATGGCAGGGCAGATTATAGCTAGGCGGAAAATTCAAGCAGAGAGACAGGGATTAAGAAGGGGAGATGCCAGCAGCCACCAGAGTAGCAAGATGTACTAGAGAATAGGTAATGCCATGAAGCCATGTGGAAATATACAGATTATTAGAAATAGGTTTATTGATATGCAAGAGCTAGCCAGCAATAGCCTGAGTCAGTAGCCAAACAGTTTGTGATTAGTATTAAGTGATTATTTAGAAACAGCTGCAGGAACCAGCAGTGGGAGAGAAACCAGTCCACTGGGACCTGGCGGGACCGAGAAAAGTCTCCAGCTACATTTGGTGTCTAAAGTGGGGCATGAACTTCTATATATCATTTAAGAAAGCTGGAAAAAAAATTACAGCTCCCTTAAGAGTTTCTGCCTGCTGGTGAGCCCTTGAGAAGTCAGTACATTAAATAAAAACAGAAAACTAAGTAAAAAAAAAAAGTCTGTCACAATACAAACATTGGCATTCTAGAGCTCTAGGAAGATTAAATACAGTTCTCAGTCATGAACCTCCGACCAGGCCATGAGCTATAGGCCTGGCTCTCACAAACCTAAAAACAGACAGAGACAGGTAAGAGATGCAGAGGACCCAGGTGTAGCTTAGCAGAGAGGCCGCGACATTCGGGCTTGAGCACAGCATGGTGGAGTCCCACCTCGGTACGCAGCCACGCAGCCTGCTGCATACGGATTTAGCTTTTACTCATATAAACAAAAAAGGTTTATGGGCAGCGTGCTACAAGCTGGACCCAGTGCTTTCCAGAGTTGGGGCAGTGAGCATGGCTTCCAGAGCTCACAGTGAATGTACCTCCGCCATGCTGGAAATCTACCTAGAGGCCAGTTCCCAAAACAGGGCTCCCGTGCTGGTAAGCAGCATCAGCATCTCCCTGGAAGACTGTGTGAAGTGCAAACCCTCAACCTACTGGATGTGTCTAACTATTTCACAACACAGCACGGCAGAGTCATCCATACAGTGGAAGCCCGGGAGCCTTGAAATCAATGTACAGAGAAAACACAGCACACCTCATATTGTTTTAAGGAGGTTTACAGTTTTGACTTGAGCCTCCATTCAGAGCTATCCTTGGCCTGTCTGCACACAGCTGCAGGCTGCCCACTGATCACAAGTTGGACATGACCAGAAGGGAAGGAATCCCAGGCCTACTGAGTGTGAGACTCTGGGTGGGTCCTTTTCTGGTGTTTATGTAAGTCTTCCAGATGCTCCAGTTGGAGACACATCAGCTACTTGATAAGAGATACTCAGTGTTCCAGCATATGGGCTGGTGGGGAGGATGGAGGAATTCTCTAGAACAGCCAGTGAACCCGCAGTCCTGGGGCTGGGCACAGCTTACCCATCTCTGTCGATGTGTGGCAGGGACTGCTTGGGAGTGTGGCGCACCTTCCGATGGAACTGGGTGAAGTCCAGCTTCTCAGGCTGCAGGTCCCAGGTGGCACCACTAGAGGGCGAGGGAGGGCAACAAATGTAAGGCAGGAGGCTCAGTGGGTGGGGAGGAGAGGACACCCACAGCCGAGGGCAGGAGCCTGTTCAGACCCATTTGGAATGGAGTTCAAGGTATCAGACCTTCTCATCCCTTCAACTTATGCTCCCTAAACATAAATGTGGGCTAGCTGCCCACTCTGCAGGAATCCCCACAACAACCCAGTTTGTTTCATGCCTACATTTAAGAAGGGCTGGAAAGAGAAGCAGGACAAAAAAAACAAAAACAAAAACAAAAACAAACAAAAAAAAAACCTGTCACCAGAACACAAAATGGTGCTCTGTATAGGGTGAGCAGAGATGAGGAGACAGGGGGCCAGCTCCCCAGTTCCCACCCCAAGAGCCCCACCATTATGGAGAGTCTGTACCCAGGGCAGGAATACCTGTTGTATGCCCAGAGTTAGACAACTCAAGGGGACAGGGCCCCAAGGCAAGACCCGACAACAGTGATAAGTATCACAACTGGGGTATGCCTCTCGTCCTGAGGAGTCCTGGCTAATGCCAAGAACCATCAGGAACCTTCTAAAGCCTGAAGCAGTCAGTCTGCCTTCTGTGTGTGTTGCTAAGGCACAAACCTCATGTGTGCCTTGCAGATAATCTACCACTGAGCTACAGAGCCCAGTTTCCGCTTTTCTGGAGACTGGCATGTGAGAAGGGTGGGGTCTACACCTCACCCTCCCATAATAGCCACGCACCCCTTCTTCCTTCCATGCTCCATCCTCTCCAGTTGCTCCCCTGTTCTCTCCCTCCCTTCAGTCTTTATGTCTTCCTTTTGTCCTTTGCCTCTTCCTTTCTTGGCAGCTCTCTCCCTTTCTTTTTCTCTCTCCTCGAGCCTCTGCTAGTGGCCTCCTTCCCCTACAGCCTCATCTCTCTGTTTCCCTCCTGAAACTACCCCATAAGCCCTGATGTGGCTAGCACTGGATACCACAGAGAAAGGAAGAAGTTACCTGAAGGAGTCAAAGGTGTTGGCAGCCCAGATATCTGTGCCCAGCACGTCTAGAGAGCTGTCTTTGTTGCCATTCTGAAAGAGACAAGATGAGAGGCCGGCATTACTTTCGGTGCCAGGACACTGAAAACAATCGGGTAGAGGCCCACCATGGGTCCAAAGCCTGAGCAGGCTACAGGGACCTCTTTGACACCTCAGGCTGGCCAGACTACACGGTGAAGGCTGAAGAGAGCCACCTAAGTGAGTGACCCAGCAGGAGCATCAGGAGGGCCAGGGGACCAAGGCAGGCTGCAGGCTTCCTCCCACACACAAGCCCTCGCTGAGATGGAGTTTCAGAGGTGGGCGGTCAGGACCTGACATGCTTGCATCTCTGCTGCCGATGCCCGTGGTCCTATCTCAATGCCCCCATACCCCCCGTACCCAGCAGGCACTCTATGACTGTATGAGCCTTCATTACCACAGTCTACCTGATGACAAAGGTTTCTCCCTGGCCATGGGATCCAAAAAGCCAGGCCAGCTGAAGTATTCATGCAGGAGTGGACTTTTTAAACATTTAAGCCTTTGCCTCCCAAGAGACCCTCTAACCCCCAACTTTATTCGGGTGCCTTCCATCAGTCCCCTCAACCTTTGCCTAGGGCTCATCATCATGGACACCTGATGACTCATCCCTAGGTGTAAACCAATGTTTACAACAGAAATGTGTACAGATGTCCCTAGCCACGGCCACCCAAGCATGCAGTAGCGTCTTCACAATGGTGCTGAGCTGGGAGCCACCCACACATCAGCTGACCACACAGAACAGCTGCTATGTTCACAGACTGGAATATTACACAGCAGTGAGAATAAACAAGTGAAAACAACACGCGACTGTACAAACCAACCCCACAAACAAGGCGGGAAAAGGAATACAGACACAAAAGAGTATGGGGTATAGGGTGTGATTTACATAATGTTTTAGGACAGAAAAACTAAGCTGTGGCTACAGAACTCAAACGGGAGGGGACACCAAAGATACTGGCTGAATGTCCTATTTGGTCTGGGTGTTCAGTTTGTGAAAATCCGCTGAGCTGCACAGCAGGATACATGACTTTTCTTTACGTGTGTTATGATCTCTTGCTTAGCTACCCAGTGCTGTTCCAGCATTCATTTTTGGGTCTTCTCTGCAGGACCAATCTACTGGTTCTCTACGAAGACTAGTCCATCTGGGGACCCACCAGTACTCAGAGCTCTCCCAGAAAGGGGTGTGTTCCATATGAACCTAGGCAGCTACTGACACAGTGCAAAGAGCAGGAGCCATGAGCCCTGTTCACAAAGCTGTTGGTGCTGACCCATTTCTGTTACAATGCAGCATGACCCGGGCACCACAGTAGCACCAAAGCAAAGGCACTGTCACAACTCTGTGACTAATGCCTTGTGCTGTGACAAAACAATGGCTATGATGTTGCTAGGTAACAAGAAATTTTTTTCACTACAATCTTGTGGGCTCAGTGTAGTACATGCAGTCTACTGCTGGCTGAAACTTCACCGTGTAGTCCACGATTGCATATGCACACATTCTACATACAATGTACATAAAGATACCACACACAGCACACATATATATGCACCATATACACCACACACCCCACATACACCATATATTTACACAACATATGCATCGTATACACACACCACATACAGGCTATACCTACACAAAACACACATACCAAACATATACATACTATAGATATGTCATATATATTGTGCTGGCTAGTTTTATGTAAACTTGTCACAAGCTAGAGTCATCAGGGGAGGGATCCTCAATTGAAAATGATTCCATAAGATCCAGCTGTAGGCAAGCCTGCAGGGCATTTTCTTAATTAGTGATGGATGGGAAGGGTGCAGCCCATTGTGGTGCCATCCCTGGGCTGGTGGTCCTGGGTTCTATAAGACCGCAGATTAAGCAAGCCACAGGGAGCAAGCCAGTAAGTAGCACCCTCCATGGCCTCTGCATCAGCTCCTGCCTCCAAGTTCCTGCCCTGTTTGAGTTCCTGCCCTGACTTCCTTCAGTGATGGACAGTGCTGTGGAAGGTAAACCACATAAACCCTTTCCTCCCCAAGCTGCTTTAGTCATGGTGTTTCATCACAATAGTAACCCTAAGACATATGTACTCAACAACATATCAATATCATACACACCATGCACACCCTACATATTACATACTCCACATATACATAGCATATATATATATACACACTGTACATATACATACCACACACTATACATATATATGCCATATACACCATACATATATAACCCACACACCATACACATGCATACCACATATACTATATATATACCACATATACCAGACATATAAATACCATACAACATACTATACTTAGCATACATAATACATACCATACAATATACACTATACATGTACCATATATATGCTACATATACCATATATATTCGCACCACACATATATATTTATACCACATACCTACCATACACACCACACACCATATGTATACACACTACACACACCACACACAGATATACATAATACATAGCAGCTGTTCACAACATCAGAGAAGTACAAAGCCATAGAAGCTGCAGATAGATTCCACCTGCCACCTGAGTTCAGGAATATCATACCGGGAGCAGCTGCCCTCTCCACCTTACCCAAGGACTTGCACAGAGAAGTGACTATCACACTGGGGACAGAGAAGAAGTGTCCTAGGGTTAGGCTCATCCCAGCACCTTTCCATCCTCTCATATCCAACCCTCTAGGCTCCTGGAAGTCTCAGTTTCCCCAATGCCACATGTTGTGTGGCTTGGACTTCATCCTGTTTGTGGCAACTCAGAGGTCACACTGGGCTGAAGAATGATGTGGGATTTCCCTCTGTATGCTATGATTACCACTGATAAATAAAGGAACTGCTTTGGGCCTATAGTAAGCTATAGGGGAACAGAGCTAGGTGGGGAAAACTAAGCTGAATGCTGGGAGAGAGAAGGCAGGGTCAGGGAGAAGCCATGGAGCCACCGCCAGAGTTAGGCTTTTGAGGGTGATTTGGATGTTGATAAAGAGGATACATATGGAGGGAGGTGAAAGGAATCAGGCACCTTACATCTACTGCCCCTCATGTG